>JAWWEU010000055.1:6731664-6743677 GCA_035583155.1 Acropternis orthonyx | reverse complement strand
GCCCGGGAGGGGTCGGAGGAAGGTGGGCCCGGGGCGTGTGAGGGGTCTGAGGAAGGTGGGCCCGGGGCGTGTGAGGGGTCTGAGGAAGGTGGGCCCGGGGCGTGGGAGGGCTCTGAGGAAGGTGGGCTCGGGGTGTGTGAGGGGTTTTCTGCGCTTGGTTCTTTCGTTATACCACAAAATGGTATTTTTTTGGTGAAAGGTATTCATCATTTCCCTCACACTGAAAGCCAAACTCAGCTCTAGAACAAACCAACCAGATCAGCTGTAAAAGCAGTGGAGGTCACCACCCCCAGCTTGGCTTGTTTGATCAGTTATATAAAGTTAAAAGAGAACAGGATTTTTAAAAGTTTTGATTTGGAAGTGCATAAACAAATTGAAAGCTGCATCAGGAGGTTTTTAGCCCAGGATGACTAGTCACTAATAAGAAGAGTGAACAGGCAGGTGTGCACAGGGCAGTGTGGTTGAGTCAGTGAGTGACAGAGTCCCATAAAAGCTGGACAACAGGATGTAAAGATGGGACTAACCTGGTCTGTGTGAGCAATTAGGGCATAGTTTCATATACACTGCAAATAATTACATAGTAATAAAACTGATCCAAGTTTTTAAATGCATGTATGAAGTAGGTAAGATGTTTGGTCTTGTGTTTTTATATGACTCAAGTTCACATCTTGGCAAAGGCTATCTCAATGTCTTTATTTCCCCCACTTTCAGAACATGTGACTGCTCCCTTCCTTTTTTCCCCCATGAATTTCAAGATATTTAATTTGTATTTTCTGAAAGTGTGCGTATTGGTTTGTACATAAATGAAATCAGAATAAGCAGTTTTGTCACTGTAGTAGCTCCTCTCATTCCTAAGATCTCCAGAGCGTCCTCAAGCAAGTTCTGCATGGCATTACCTGCTCCCAGACCTTCAATAAAAAAGTACCATCACTCTGCTGATAAAAACTCTGCTATTTCTATCAGTAAGGGCTTCCTAATAGCCTCACTAATGAGTTATTACACGTCTAGTCACTCGGGTTTCTAAGGCTGCATTTTTCTCATTCCTGCTTGGAGCCTCTCTTTGTAGTAACAAAGTTAAGGCCATCGTTGCCATTCTGTATTGCTTCTCACGCATCTTTTACTGGAGGGTACAGCTTAAAAGTTGCGGGGTTTGAGAATAGCTGCAATGTTTAACATTTAAAACGTTTACAAGTCAAATGTAGACACAGCATGTTGCAGAAGCGCCATCCAGTGGAGAAGAAAACTCCGTGTGGCTGCTGATGTATTTATTGACAGATGTGAGCAGGGCTGCTGCCTGAATTCGTTATTTCTATTAGAATAACACTGTAAGAGTAATTTTGTTTTCAAACAAATGAAAAACTACTCACTTCCAGAAGGAAGACACTGTCAGGATTCACAGAATAAGCACCAGGCATTTTACTGCTGGTCCCCACATTTCCTTAACGTGTAAAGACTATTAGTGCTTTTCTTCTTATTTTGGAAATAAGCTTAGAGTTACACAGGCCTTTAGTAATTATGGGGGTCAATCTAATGAAAACTTCTCCGCATTCCAACAGATTTTGTTTGAGGCGGTGGCTGTAAGCATTCTGAACTGATAAGAGGTATCTGAAAGGTGGTGCTACTCATGTTTCAAAATGTCAGGGATTGTTTTTTCATATACAGTAATTAAGTTACTAAACTAAAGCTCCAGTTAAACTCTTTTTCCACTCCTGCTACAGTTAGTGTTACCAACAATCTGTAACAACTCATTTCACTCATGACTACCAAACTGCACTCACCATTTACATGTGTTCACATAAGGCAGAATAAAACCTACTTCTCTATGACCTTCTGTAATATTGCATAAAGGAGAACATTTAACCCTAATTGAATAGATGTATGCAAACTAATCCTAACTAAAGGAGCATTGTTTTCACTCTGTATATGTGCTTAGAGTGTTCACTTATTTTGCAGACTGGAGTCTCCATGGATTACTCAGACCCATCTTCACTGCTCTGGGATCTGACCACAGCCTGGTTTACTCTGATAAGCTCAACTTAATTATTTTTGAGAATGAAGCAGCTTTGGCACAAAATGGGACCTCACACTACACGTGTAAGATACAGGCAAGTGGAGTTAACTACTAGTCTGCATCTTAGAGAAGCATTTTGAATAATAAATCTGCACCCTTTGTTGTTTGCTTCCTTGTTTATCATCCCTTCTCTACCATCATCCCCCCTGCTTTGTTTGATGTTGACACGCCCCTTTAGAACTGGCAGGTTTTCTTGTTTAAATTTAGATTGTTAGTTGCCCAGAGACCCAGGCCATACCACTTCATTTGGGTTGGGTATATTCCTACAAAAACACATTCAAAAGTCAGGTACTTAAGATTAGTTTGGTTTGGGGCATTTATTAGCAAAAATCAGATCTTTAACACTGGCAACAGCCAACTTATTTCCTGAGCCAGAAACATCAGAGCATTCAGGTTACTCGATACAAGGAATGAGTTGTTGTCCATGAGGATGTGTAGTGTCCTGTGCAGAGCTGTCTCTCCAGGGAGGAGCCAGTACAGTGCAGGTTCAAGCTCTCCTGAAGACCTGTTTGCACACTTGATTCTCACAATGAAGCTCCTACCAAAAAAACCAAGAGTATAGACATGTATAGTAATCAAAGGAACTGCTTCCAAAAATGAACACAGATCTTTTGACCCCACTCTGGCCATGCCAATAACTTACGCTTAACATTACAGTGAAGCAGAGAAGCTGTTTCAAAGCAGAATGTGCTCAGTACGTATCATCCGTTACACATACTACAGAGCTAGAAGACTTGTGCACACCATGACCATATTAGAGATCTTATTTTGGTCATATAGAGAGAGAATTGGTAGAAATTTGAAGTTAATACCAGGTGGAGGTCATCTCCTTCAAGCCAGTGAGTCCAGCCCCTGTTCTTCTTCTCACCAGTCTGGACACATACAAGTTTGTCATTTTCCCAGGTAACTAGGCTCTGTGCAACAGGAAACAAAAAGGTGTTTCTGCATGTCTCTCTCAGTTTTGCAAAATACTTGTAGACAACACCCATTTTCACAGATAAAAAGGGACGTAAATACCACTCCTGAGTGAAAGTGAAACTCCTTGTCTATAACTCAGGCTCCTACCTCTGTGTTGCGTTACAAATATTATTCTATAAAAAATTTCAGCTCAAGTATCTGGATTGATCATGGCATCTTAATTTTGTCACAGCCTCTTGATTTTAAATATTCACCCTTACCTTACATTTTCTGTTATCCAAGCCTTTATTGTCTTCTTCAAACTCTTGTCCAACTTTGAATTCAAGCAAATAATCTCTGAACGTGCTAGTGGTATGGATATAGAATGAGTCACCGTCTTGTTTGATCACTTTCTGAGGCTTCAGCATTTTTGCTATTTTGCGTGTTGCAAAGTCAATACCTTGGACAGGAAGCAAAAAAGTCAGAGTTGTATTTATCACCAGCCATTTGAACAGCCAGGACTTAACCTGTATTACTACTGGAAACATTTTTTAGGTACTTTTGTTGCTTGGTTGGAACCTTTTGTTTTGTTCAAAGGTGTACATTACACAGAATTAGTTGCTCTCTTGCACATTTTACTTTTTGGATACCAGTTTACTTGTTGGCCAATTCCTATGAAAGATTTATGGGACTCTGGGGCAAAATAGTCCTTTTAGGACTTGGTTTGCCACACACAAATGCCTCAAGCCTGGACTCAGACTCACCCCTTGCTTAGCTAGAGAGAATAGTTAGGAACTACTCCCATCCTGGTAACACTGAGCTCAAGGCAGTGCCTCTGGAGTCTCTCCTGTTTCTCCAGTGCATGCTTCCATAACCCTCGCGTTAATCAGCTGATCAGATACGAACCTCCCCACTCTACTTGCCCTGGCAGACAAGTGTTCCATTCTAGCTCTACAACACTGATTTCAGTCCTTGTTTTGCTCAGCATTCTGGCAACTAAGCAGGAGTACTGAAAGGTAGGCTGTAAATCTTCAACGGGATTCTTTGCCTGTACTTTTCAGTAAGTTCCCCCAATCACATGCTGAAAACTAATTGCACTTTTTCACAATATTGGTATTTATATTTCATTTCAAAAACTCGAGCTGTGTACAAGAAAGCTTATGAAGTACTGAGAAGTTTCTTAGTTCCCCATTAAAGCACTGTTAATCTCTCCCTTTTTCAGTCTGAGAAATCACCAAAATCACTGCAATAACAGGCTCCGGTATAGCAATGCGCTCTTTATCAATAAGCAAAGGTCCTTCCATTGTTTTTCAGAGGGGAAAAAAAATGTTTAAGCAATGTCTATGTTTCAGAAGAGCTTACACTCTTAAAATTCAGAAGGACCCTGATTTGGGGAAGGGAGGAAGTACAGAATCAGATATTTTCACCTACCTAAGGCCACCATATAACCTTCAAAGTTGTCATTGCTGACAAGGTTCCAGGTTCCACTGAAATCCACAGGCATTGCCAGACAGTAGAAGGAAGATCCAGTCAAAAAGGCAAAAATGAAGAAGTTGTTTTCTTACCAGACCTTATATAAGGCAGATTGTGGGTGGGATTACATCCCAGGGCCTTTCCTATGGAGGGGAAGGGTGCTACTGCTGGGCCAATGGGTGAGAGGGGATTTGTAGAATGGCTTCAGCTCTGCTGGAGGGAAAAGGTCACCGTGTTGGAAATCTTTGTTTGGAGCAAATGTTAATAGCCCAAGAGCCACAATGCAAGCCAAAAACTGGGCTGAACCATTTGTGTCCATTTGTATACTTTGAAGGGACTGATTTTGTCATTACTAAAATTTCCTGCATGTTTATTAGATCTGTGGCTTTATGATCTGAAGTCCAGATATTTGTTGAGAAGGTGATCAGGGATTCACAATTGACAAGGTGACATGCTGTATTTGAACAGACAGGGATTGACTGTTAAACTGTAGATAGTATTATACAGATAACTTTTAAAGCAGTACCTATGACACAGTAATAGAGATAAGAATTCTATCTTGTTGGTTTATGCCTGGAGTGAATAGGAGGCACATTCAAATAATACTTTCATGGATATAGAAGATGCAGCTCCCCCTTTGCTTTTTACTCTTGATACATGAAGGAGAGCTGATACAGGAGTTGTTCCCACTGATGCTTTGTTGGATGCTTTCCATTGTGGCAGAGCACATAGGCAGCAGAGCACAGGATGCAGCAGGTAAGCTTCAGTGTTGGACTTTCAGCAAAGGAGTGACAGAAATCTCAGAAGTGATGACCCAGCAATGTATTTTGAAAAGAGAACAAAAAAAGCTTGACTTTGAAGAGAAATGATATAGGGAATTTGGAACTGAGGAAGCAGGGATTTGAAGGTGAAAAAACTCACCAACTCTTACTACATTTATCTGCTTATTGACTTCTGTTAGGCTGAATAAAAAGGATAATATTTTGCAGAGGAGTTTCCCTGAACTTTAGCTTCTTTTTTGGAGCTGGCAGTTTGACCAATATGACTCACAGAATGATGTGAGGAGGAAATCAGGACGTCAGAGCTTGTTTCCTGTTTGCAGCTGGATGTTCTCTAACCTACACTAAACCAGGAATGGCACAGAGAAATGAATGTGTTCCCTGGACTCAAACAGTAACATTTCACCCATAACTTGGTGTTATGAGGTTGTGGTAGTAAAGCACTGTTGCAATACTACTGACTCTTGCAAGGAAAAAGAAGTGGGTACTTGGGCAAATCCCATGTCAAAGCCTGGATATAACATTTGAATTTAAAACTAAATTCTGCAGCTAGTCAGGGGTGTGGTGCTTCTTTCTGTTGATCAGTACTTAAATCTCACACTAAGACCTCTAAGGGGCACTTGGGTTACTGTTTCAAGGGTTCAGTCACAGAATTGCTTTGAGACCCAACAAGAATCCACTCCTGAAGGTTATACCTGTCTCACATCTTCGAACAGCCACACCATTGACTGTGGTGCTGGTTGGAACAGGAGAAGGTCAGTGTGCTTCTGGTGCTGGAACAGGCAGGTTTCTGGACCCCACTCACAAAACAAAGGATCCATGCTCAGCAGTCAGAGTAATTTTTGAACCATTTTCAGGTTTGTATGTTTGACCAAACTGTACTAACATCATTCTACCCATTTAAAAATCATGCAGCCATCAAATATGGTGAAAAAGATAATTAAAATTAGCATATTACATGCCATTTATTTTATTGAAAGACCCATTACACATAACTACATGAAACTCCAGTGAAGTAAAACTGAAGACCAAAGCTTTATACAAAGTCCTATTGAATTTGCAGTTTCTCTACAATTACACAAAGTGTGTCAACACACACCAGCATCATTATTAAGAATAAACCTAAAGTGCAGTTTTGCTCTGAAAAATGACCACGTAAATAGGGTGCTTTGCCATTAGAAAGATCTGATCTGTTTATTCAGCAGCATACTGGTTGATTTGAGGGCTGAAAATAAATCTTTCCTGCCCTCTATTCTCATCAGTCATAAACAAAGACAGTGAGCAAGAGAGAAAAGCAGATCTCACCCTTTCCTGGCCCCGTCAGTAGGACAGTTATCTGCAGTCAGCTCAGGCAGGTGGACTGCTAAGGCATCACAGGGGCATCATTTATCCTTCAGTACCTTTATTACTGCTGAGGGTGAAAGGGCAGTATAAACTTGCCTGAACTCCAGGGGAAGAAATGGCAGCCAGCACATTTGATGCAGGAATCACCAAAATAAACCCCTAAGAATCCTTGGTGCTACTTTCTGTCACAATGGACTTCTAGGGTGTGACTCGATTTTATTACAGTAATCTTGTGGATTCTTCCACCTTCACAGGCTGGAACCAGTAGAACACAGATGTTCTAGAGTATGCTAAATGCAGAATTTCACGTGGGGCTCCCAGTTTGCATGCCAATGCCAGCTCCACTGTGGGATACAGCTTTTCCCAGCAGTGTCCCAACTCCCCTGCTGGGTTCTACAGAAGCCTCACAGGCCTAGGGCCACCCACTATGTTCTGTGTTTGCCTTCTGTCTTCCAGACTCTCCCTGAGCTCTGAGGGAAGCCTAGACCTCTGCCTCAGCTCTCTGGAGATCCCCTGCCCAGAGGAGGAGGGTGATGGGTGTCACAGTCACGATCCTGGAAAACATCCCTGGTTCTAGACTTGCCCAAGAGCATCTTGGCCTCCTGCCCCGAAAGTCTCACATTGGGCTGCATTGGGTGATCTGAAAACAGTGACCAGAGTCATCTTGTGCAGATGCTATGAATGAGCTGCTGACCCGATAGAGAGTGGCTTGGAAACCTTGACCTTTCTAAGGCACTTAACCCGAACAAAAATGGGATGGCAGCAAATAAAGGGAGATAGAATTCTATCACCATGTCACTCACAGTGCCTCTCAAGCTTATATTCACATAATACAGACCATATACTGTTAGACTCGAACCCATATTTCTAGCAAAGAAGAACATTTCACTTATGTACAGAAGTTCCTCTCAACTGCAGTAACAGAAGACAATTCTGGCCATATACCATTAGATTGTACTTATGGCTCAAACGTAAAAGATATTTGATTACTTGAAAGAAATGTATTATTTGTAATAAAGGGACAACCAGCTGAGAATCAGTGCAATGACACTATTACTAATTTCTATCTATCGAATCAATGGCTATAAACCAGTTTCTGAGGTAGGTTTGTCCTTCCATCAGAAACAATACTCAGCTTAACATACAGCCCTGGAAAATGAATGAAAAAGTAAAGCACAAGACATTTCTGGGAGGAAATTGCATGATGGCAAACAAGCAGCTGCATAATTGAAAGGCAAGCAGCTCAAAGCAGGCTGTACCAGCACCACTTCAGCCAGGAGGAAATTCTTCCCTGTCAGGAGAGAGCTAAATGATTTCTTTGAGGTGAACCACATGTGGCAATTAGAGTTACAAAGATTTACTATCAGTAAATGGTACATTTGAAATTAAATAGCTTTGTTAAGCCACTGTAAGTTATAAAATATTAACACAAATATTTTTCATAAATAGAAGTCAGAGCAGTTCGAATTAAAACTAATCAGAACATTTTCATTTGTTTTGCTTCTTAATTTGCAATTCTCATACACCAGTGTGAATTCTTACACTCATTCCACTGCATTGTGACAAAATGCTTAAACATGAAAATCTTATTATGGGACTTGAAAAATGTTGTGGAGGTCCAACCCCTGAGTGCACCAAACCTCAACAGCCATGACAGATGTACCAAAGCCATGGAATTAGCCCACTATTACCTTTAGAAAAATGAAGCAACCTCTAGGAAACACCCTTTCCTGTACCGAACTGTAGCTTTTGTCACAGCACACAGTGGGTTAGTTTTCAGTGCCTGTTAGTTCTGGGAGTCCCTTGCATATTTCTGTAAGGGAGCCAAGACCACCCCAGCATTCCTGTCCTCACTCTCTGGACTATACAGGTTGTTTTTCTCAATGTAAGCTTGAACTACATCAGGCACCAGGTAACGAATGCTCTGGCCCCTCCGCAGGGCCCTGCGGATCTTGGTGGAGGAGATGTCATTTGTGATCCATTCTTCCACAAGGTGAATGTTGTTCCTGTGTCTCCACAAAATATCAGATTCGTAGATGAATTTCTGAACGTTGTTTCCAGCCCTGCTGATGCACACAAGGCCGTGCTTCTCCACAATTTCAGTGATGTCCTCCAACTTCCACAGGTTGGGGACCCCAAAAGATTCCAGCATGTCACTTCCACAAAGCAGTTTAACCTGTGGGACACCTTGAAAAGAAAAAAAAAAAGTGACAAACAGGGCTTGCTTTAGGCCACCAGATTTTAGCTAAGTTGACAGGGACATTTAATTTCTAGGCTACCCCTCTATCTTCGGTTAAGATGAGACAATGGAATGAAATAAAAGAAGATTCAGAGTATCTAATTTATAGTTAATAGCCACAATACAGAATTTTTCTGAATAAAAGTTATGGAAGCCCCTTCAGTAAAAGGATCTACTGCCTTATGCTGTGGGATCTAAGGGAATAAACTTACTCAGTGGCATCAGAACGAAGAGCTACCATAAAAAAGTTACTCACTGTGCAATTCTCTTGAAATAACAAGTATCAGTAACCATTTAATTTGCAAACAGACTTAACTCTTCATATCTGGGCTCTGATTTTTCTTTTGAATGGGTCTGTGTCTATTTGGTTCCCGTTTCCTCTTCTGTCCCAGCTTAGTTAAGGGCACAGCATCCTCCAGACTATTGGTGGCATCAGGAGCTAAAAGCTTTTGATGATGGTACCTGCAAAACAGATGTATTTTAGGAATTGTAAAGAGGTAGGAGAAAACAGGGGTAGTATGGCCTATTAAATAATCTACCACCATTTGCTCCTGCAGCACTTTCACAGGCAGTCCACCCAAGAGCTGATCTGCTGAAACAGGAACTTGAGAGCTCCATCATATGGTGGTCAAAGTGCAAGGATTTCAATGCAACAATAAGGTTGGTTTGTTTCTTTTTTAATAAAAATTTCTTTTAATAATAAGAATCTCAGTGAAGTAGCAATGACTGAAAGAGTAAAAATGTAAAACTGTGAAAATACTCCTTCAGATAACTCTCATGCCAGTCTTTAAACACACGAATGGGCAGCACAGCACAGCACAGCTCATGTAGCATATCTGCCCTGTTCTAGTCTCTGTCCTTCCCCAAGAACACTTTTTCACCACAGAAACTGAGTAAGGCCTAAGAAATTATATACCTTAAAAATTGTTCACAGGCTCGTTTTTGGTATGTGTAGAGCTAATGGTGCAATCTTTCATTTTCAGTGCTCATCTCAACAGTGCCTCTGAATTCTCTGAGTTCATTCATATGATTTGGGCCTTGCCTGCTATTATCTAACTTGTTAGGTTAACACCATTCCTTATGCTTCTATAGGTTTGTGAGACTTTTTAGAGCTTGGCTGAAGAATACCTTAAAACTTTTAGTGTTTCCAACCACTCACTCTGGCTGCTTTCCCAATCATCAACTTCCACCCAGTCTGAGTTTTTTGTAGCCAGTTTTGCCATTGTCACTCGGTGATTTGCACTGATCAGACCTTTCTTCTTGTATGCATCTCCCACTGGTGAAATGATGCCCTTGATTACTTTGTATTTTCCTGTGGAAAAAAACACACACATCATGCAAGAATATGAGAAGTGGTTGAGCAGATGTTACTTCCCCTGCATTGTATTTAAACTATGACATAAATATTGTTCAGGGCAATGGCAGCTCTGACAGCCAGCCCAGTGGAAAAACACAGTTCACTTCTGCATGTTCAGGGCAGCACAATGGAAGAGTTAGGAAGATATATTAGAAAGATAGATTTCTATAAACAAACAATAAAACCTGTGCTTTAGCTCATTAAAATCAGTAATAATCAACATGTATGTTAGACAGCTGTCTCATGTTGGCCTACATGGTTTTGTATGATACATCACACAGACCAGCCTCAATATCTAACTAGCATTTCCAAAGATATCTGTCACTGTCAAGCAGGCATTTACAGACACAAAATACCTTAAGTGTCTAGTTATCAAAGCTTTCTGAATGATATCAATTATCATCCTACCTGTTTCATGGAAATAGTCTTTAGCCAGCTCAAACAACCTCAAGTGCATGTTGGTGATGGGATTGAAGGACCCACAGGCCAGCAGTACCACTTCAGTCTTCCTGTCAGGATCCTCCATAGCCGCTCCTCACAGCCAGAGCCAAGGGGAGAATGTTGGTGCTGAGTACCAGCCACTACAAGAAATGGGATGAAAAAATAGTTTGTTACTTAGTTGCACTGCCAGTAAGCAGAAAATAGAGTGTCAAGATCAAATTTAACACTTCCATCAACACTTAGGCTGTTCATGTGATACTGCACTATCAGTTTTTAAGAGATAAAAATAGGCCTCCTAACTTGCACTGACATCCTTTGCCTAGCACTGTTTGCAGAGAAAGCAGCTGCATGGGTGGTGAGGGGAGCGCAGGAGATCAGAGGTATCATGACATGATTTCCTTCACTGTTACATCATCCTATAACCACTACAGCACCATCAGAGCTGGGATCTGCTTTGTATGGAACCCCCTTCACACAGCCCTAACTTTTTGGGAAAAGCCACACAATTTGTACATCCCAGGAGAGAAAAAGAAGACTAGGTCCAGGCATGACTAAAAGCCCAGCTACTGCCTGAGCTGTATATGGAACTAGATCTATTCTTATTGTATAACAGTAGTTTTGATGAATTACATATAACTTGGCACTGCTTAACACAAATCCTATTATTGCAGTGTGACCACAAGATCCAAACCAGCAGCATCTATACAGAGATGGGAGAGATCTGCCCACAGGTGTTTAGCTCCATAAAGCTCAGACCAGTCTTAAAATAATTAATGCTGTCTTATGCCCAATAGTACATGAAGTATTAGTAGAATCTCTCCACGAAGACTTAAGATGGGGAAACAAAGTCAAATGGCCTTCAGTGAGGTTTTATCCAAGTGTAGGACATACATCCTGGATCATTTTCCCTTCTTCTGATGGAAAAATGAGGTGCCCTGGGATGTACTCCTTACATAGACGCTTATCTATAATCTCATCATGCTTATACATAATCCTAGCGGCATTTAGCGGGTGCTGATTGCAGCCCTGATATTAGCCAGACTAGAACACGTACTTGCACTAAAACCCATCGAAATACACCTGCAGCAGGTCTTGGGGGTACACAGGTAAGGACGCTTTGCTCAGCCTCATTTATGTTTCAGAGGAAAACATTTACCAAACCTGTTTACGTATCTGCACTCTATATTCTATCTATGTAGACTATAACCATCGCTAAACTTGAGGTTTACGTGGGCTGGGCGCTTCGGAAGAAACACCCTCCCACCGCCCGCGGGGTCTGCACGGAGGCGCGCAGGCTGGGGCCCCGCACCGGGGGGGGCCCCCCCGGCCCCGCGGCCCGCCCCGCACTCACCGGCCGGGCCGTGCCGTGCCGTGCCGTGCCGTGCCGCGCCGCGCCGGGCCGTGCCGGGCCG
>JAWWEU010000055.1:6691543-6730940 GCA_035583155.1 Acropternis orthonyx | reverse complement strand
GGCCGTACCGGGCCGTGCCGGGCCGCGCCGCCGCGCTGTCCGTCCGCCAGCCCGGCCCCGCCCGCGCTCATTGGCCCGGGCGGGCGGAAGCGGCTCCGGGGGCCGGACCGGGCCCGCCCGCCGAGGCCTGCGCGGGTGAGCGGAGCGGGGAACGGGAGCGGGAGCGGGGTGCCCTCCGCCGGGGGAAGCGGGGCTGCAGCCGGGCCCGCAGTTACCCGCCTCGCCTCCCTGCTCCTCCTGCCGTGTGCCCGGGGGTGCCCCGCGGGCCCTGTGCCGGCTCGGCCCGGCCCCTCCGCAGCGCTCCGGGTACCGGCGGCCCTGCGGCGCTGCCCCCGCGCTGGCTCCGGAACAGCCTCCCCAGGGGCGCTGGAGAGTCGAGCCCGCGGGTCTGTATGGCGGGACCTCCGCTTGGTCCCACCCGCGCTGGTTTTTACGTGCTGGGGCGGTTTGAGTTGTTACCGGGGGGGGGAGGGCCGCCCCTTGCTGCCGAGACAATCCTGCACACACCGCCCGGCATTCTGTATTCCCGCCGCAGCGATCGCCAGGTGCTGTGCTCAGGCAGTCCGTCACCGAGGCACTGCGTAATCTTCTTAATACTTGGGGCGTTTTAAATAAGTTTTCAGTTGTTGATACAAACAATAAAACGCACTTTTCCTTAGGAGTGTCATGCAACAGCTGAAAATTTTCATGTGAAAACAGAAAATGGCTTCAAGAGGAACAACAGAGACCAGTAAACTAAAACAAAACTTGGAGGAGCAGTTGGACAGATTAATGCAGCAGCTTCAGGATCTGGAAGAATGCAGGTAATAAAAACAGCTGCTTTCCTCATACATGGTATTACTTCGCTGAAGTGGTTGGCAGAAGAAAGTGGTACTTTTCAAAAATCTTGTGCATTTTTTGTTTTATTTTTGTGTTTTGTTGTGGCTTTATATTTTTTAAAATAGGATGTTTGTGCTAGGTAGTAAAAATTACTTCTAAAAAACTTTACTAGGATCATTTTATTCTCTGAAGAAAATGCAGGCAGAAGCACTCTGTGTTCTCTTTATTTTGTTTCAGTGTGACTTTTTAGCTTTTAATAGTTGTTCCCACAACTCACAGTTTTCCTACGGGCTTCTTTAATAGCAGTTAGCAAATAGCTTTTATGTATGTTTTAGTTTGTCTTATGATTATGGATGTTTGAGGGTTTTTAGGTGAAATCCTATGAATTAACGTGTCTTTTTGGATCCTCTGTAGAGAGGAGCTGGATGCAGATGAGTATGAAGAGACCAAAAAAGAAACTCTAGAGCAGCTGAGTGAGTTCAATGACTCCCTGAAGAAGATCATGTCTGGGGATATGACTTTGGTGGACGAGCTCAGCGGGATGCAACTGGTAAGGGTGGTGTGTTGCTAAAAATAGTCCATGTTCTGCCTGGAGTTGATGAAACAGACTTCCAAATTTCTGATCTATTTTCTCTTTTCAAATGTTTAATTAGAGCATGGTTTGTTCCTTCTGAGCCTTATGTTTTAGGATTTTGTTTCCAGAGAGATCATGATTTGTCCAAAGATTTGGAGATTTAATAATTGTTTTGTTAACCCATACAGGATTTTGAGTAACAGTAGGATGTTTGCCTCATCATTTACATTTTGAGTACCCTTAGAAGAGCTGTAATCGTCAGAAAGGTGTTGGAATTTATTAGAAAGTAAGACCTAGACTGTAATGAAAAGTTTCACAGCTCTTTCTCAGTGTAGTTGCACTAATTAGTGGATTCTCCAAGCCCTGCATAAAGGTAATATATTTTCTTCATCTCATTTCCATTGTTACGCAGAAAAAGGAGAGCACTCTGTATCAGATGGGTACTAATGATGCTCTGCAGCCCTCCTTAATCCTGTGGTGCAACTGGAGCTTGTCAGTGCTGTTCGTCCTGGTCCTTCTTGCTCTTTTCCTTGCAGGCAATACAAGCAGCCATCAGCCAAGCGTTTAAAACCCCAGAAGTGATTAGAATGTTTGCAAAGAAGCAGCCGAGGCAATTGAGGACGAGGTTGGCAGAGGTGAAGATTTTTTGTTTTACTGCCAAAAATGCTTATTTGAGCCAGACTGATTCAATTGTGTAATGATTGCAAGGAGAGCACCCAGCCTGCTGGAAAACTTGGTGTCACAGCATCATAAAGAGATGGAGAAGCTCCTTCAGAATGTGTGCAGTTTTAAGTTTATTGAGGTAACAGGGACAAGATGTATTTCTTGAATTATCTTCTGTCTTCCTGCTTCAAAACAAAAACGGGATTGACAGAATGAGTTGAGTAAACTGCAAATAGAAAATTTGTGATTGTAGCTGAGGGCTGGAGAGTGCACTCAGACATCTAGACTGAATGTGATTAAGAGTTAAATGTCATTCCTCCATGTACCAGTGATGTGTGAGTCCATCATTTTGAGTGATTTATCAGTCTAATGAAAAAAGATTCAGGTTTGGAGAAATCAAGTAAGCTAAGGTCGGGTGCAAAGACTGTTTGCAGAATGTTCAGTAAAGCTTCACAGCTGTCTTTTAAGTACCAGACAGCTCAGTCCCTTACTGCTGTGGGTCTGTGCTTACCGAGGGTACTTCAGGCTGTTGCATTTCTCATGCTGTTGTGTTGAGAGAAATAATGGGAGGCTTCTGTGTTGTGACTTCCTTTCCCCCCTGATGTGCAGATGGACCGAGACTTAATGGTTGGGAAGTTGGCACGAGACCTGTACACCCAACAGAAAGTGGAAATCCTGACTGCCCTCAGGAAGCTTGGGGAGAAGGTAAGGTGTTGGTGTGATAGTCAGGTGGATAGAGTTTTCTGTCTATATATTTAAGAGGAATTTGAAACACTTAAAAGAAGAAATTACAACTTTTATGAGCAAACAATAAAATGCAACTTGCTTGTATAGTATATAAACGTCCTTCCATTTTAATGCCAAACTTTCTGAAGCACTCACTGTTGAACATGTATCAAATGGTTCTGTAGATGTATATATGGCTATTTCTACTTTAAAATGCTTTGTTCGGGCCATATGAAGGAATCACACCCAAGCTGGTACAAGGTGATTGTATTGATAAAAGCTCCCACCTCTTCACCAGGAACTATCCAAAGCTTTTGGCACATATCCAGCTTCACTTCTGTATTGTTGATAATACCTTCCTCTTGGTGTGAGGTAAACAAGTTGGAGACAGGAGGGATAAACTGATTGTTGTCCCAGTGATCCACAAGTGGCAGAACAAGCCCTGGGTTTGCCACCAGAGGGAGGAAGAGAAGTTGTTATTTCTCTTTGTGGATGGTATATGAAGCAAATGGGTTGCTGTGTTATCTCTGTGCTTCAAGTTTCTTAGGAACTGAGGGAATGTAATGCAAAAGAACAAGTGCAGTACTTAAAGGAGCTGCAGTCCAAGCAGTCCAAAGCAAAGGCTTTCCCTCAGAATATTCTTATTGCTTGACTGTCAGAGGGAAAAAAAGTGTTTTGGAAATACATAAAAGGCTAGTTAAGATACCTAATCCTCCTGGCATGAGTTCCTTGGATCACAACATAAAGCCACTTCACCACACTCTGAACCAACCTCTTGATCTTTTAAAATGATCAGTACCTACTGCACAGAGGGCTTGCTAAGACAGTAGTTTCACGTTGTTCTGGATGTGGGCAATGACAGTAAATATTGCATGTTTGTCTGCGCAGTACTGCAAAATGTTAAATAGCTGGATGTTTGCTCACAAAGCCTAGCAAAGGCAGGTAACTAATATGTTTTCCTTCATTCCAACACCGCCTGAATGCCTGCACCTGATTTTATATTTCTAATAAATAAACCGATGCAAACACTGTGAATGGTTTGACACTCTTATGCTTTGCTTTAATAAGGATGTGTATCTGAGACTAACTAAATGAGTGACTTTTAACTTAGAATATCTGAACCTTCCAAATGTAGGTTACTGCTTCATTACTGTAAATATTTTATGGGCATCTGTCACAAGGCATCAGAGCATGTACATAAAAGCAAAATATACATGTGCAAATGTCACTTTAAAGGAAGAAGACCATTTCTAGGTCATTGGCCCTTAACATGGTCAAAGCTGGCAGTGACTGCATAGTTTTGCTTTCCTCAGTAAGGAAGCGAGCTTAGATCTTAGTTCATTACTGTACTGACCGTAGGACACAAACATTACTGACAGCCTTTGCAAAGTGTAGGTACACAGGTACAACGTGACCCTTTCATCACAGATCATCCCTGGAGGTCAGCTTGAAACATCTGGTGCACATCCTGGGCTGACAGGAGCCAGGGAGCCAAAATTCAGTGGTAGGGGAAGTAGCTTGCATTTTTATTTTAGGTTTTAAAGTGTCAGATAAAAGTGCAAATGGACAATTGTTGTAGCCTGTCATGGTTCGTGTGTGTGCCTGTGTAGGTGGTGGAATTATGCACAGTTAAGGTGTGAAGTTCACAGTTGTGGCCTTTTGTGATTTAGCTCACTGGGGATGATGAGACGTTCTTGTCAGCAAATGCTGGCACAGCCTTGAGCCAATTTGAGAGAGTCTCCACTGACCTTGGTAAGTTTTCATTCTCATAACTTCCAATTTCTTGGCCTCATTGAACACTGATTAATAGAAGTACCTCTGGTTCCCCTATGAAAGAGAGAATATCTAAAGAGTCATGCCACTAAATGCTGATGGACATTTTATTAACAATGAAGCTGCTGGGGGAAAGGGAACATCCATCCCAGCCAGGCCCAGTAGGACATGGCTGCTTCAGACCTGGCAAGCCAGTGTCTCTCTCTTTTCTGAATTAGCTCAAGTGTTCTAGTTTTCACAATGTAGGTTTGATTTCGTTTGATCTCAAATGTTCTGCTTGATTTAAATTGTATATAAGGAAATTCACAATTTCTACTAATACTGAAAATGTTTTTCCCCCTCATAGGATCAGGAGACAAAGTCTTTGCTCTAGCAAGTGTTGAAGTAGAAAAGGCAAAGCAATGAAGAGGTGCATGGGGCTTGTGTCTCCCCATTACCAGCAGCACTGGACTTCTGTCATACTGCATTTGGCTTTTCTATTTCTAAAAAAAGTAAAGCAAAACAAAAAAACCCAAACCCTAAACAACCTCTTGGGTTCTTAACCAGAAGATATGAAGTAAACAGCCTTAAGTGCACTTTGGAACCTTGGTGTCTGTACCCCTGAAGTGAAACGAGCTCTGAGGCTGAACACTAAGTGGAACTCTAAAAACAAAAGCGTGGTATGACTGTCTTTGGAAAGAATCAGCTGTTTTGAACTTTTCTGAATGTGTATTTCTCTAACTATTAAAACCTAATCTTTTTGCATGTGGTTGTAGCAAGCAGGTCTTTTTCAGGAGCAGTCTTGAGTGGTTTTTTTGTGTGATTCTTCACATTGTCTTAATTTTTGCCTGGACTCCCTACTAAGTAGTTTGTACTAGGAAAGCACTGAAGCTTTGAGAATGGACATAGTTTATTTGAAATGCCATCTTCCTACAAACTGTTTGCCGAAGACCCAAAATGAGCCTGGATGCTGATCACTGGCCCTTGGCTGCTTGTTTGCTGTGCAGTGAATGAGCACTTTGTGTCCCAGCCCGGACTGACAGACAATGGCAGCCCTGTGGGGAGGCTTCTGGAGTAATTTAACCTTGTGGATTGGAACACAGGGAATTGATAGGAAATGGCAATGAGAGGCTCTTTCTGTGACCTCTTCCTTCAGCCCTGGTGTATAACCACACGCTGCCGTTATTTCCCAGTATTTCAGAGGTGGCATGAAATAACTTGCAAGTAAAAACAGGTTTCAAAAGGGGGGAAAGCTCCCATTGTGTGATCAGTGCAAGCGTTGCTCTGTCTGTCTGTCAGGTGGTGGTGCTGTTTAGAGGGGAGGGTCTGTGCCTCCACTAGAATTTGGAATCCTGAATAAACTCGGTGTAGGAGGATTTAAGATCTCATATTGTTGAGTTTTTAGCTCAGAGGCTGGCTAAACTACTCAGGGCTCTGGATGTGTGCTTAACTTCCTGACAAACTGTTTTTTGTAAAGTCAGTGCTAGGGATTTAGGTCCTTAAATTCTGGCTTCTTCACACTTCAATTCAGAGTTTGTTTGCATTTTGTCTGAGCTGGTTGGAAGCCTGTACTTCCCTGAAGTTTTTCAGCTTGCAAACGTGCATTTAAAGTCTGCTCTACCCTTGCTTAAACACCACAAACTGCGTGGTTTCTTCTAAGAAATACATTTATTTTCCCTTAAATGAGAGCAAAGTACAGTAAGCAAATGCCACAGTGGTTTGTGCTAACTCTGTAGCAAATGACAAAAAAAGAGGTTAAGCAGAGATCTCTACCTGTGTGAAGGTGATCAGTGTATCCAGAGCAAACAGATTCTGGTGCTGGCTGTAGTGACTGGGTCTTTTTTTTGACAATGTGTCTTATTTAATAAGTGTCAGGCGTGTTTCTGAACTGTGAACTGTGTAACTGCCATCACAGCAAGTCAGTTGCTGGAAGGAAAAGGATGGTGACACCAAAAGATGAGAGGAATTCCTAGGAAAGGAGTGATCTTGTTAGTGCTTGGAATTATAAAAATGAAGAAGTAAATGTACTAAAAGGATGATACTGAGTTGTTCTAGCATTAGTAATGGTTTATATAACAGCTTTTAACCCCAGGTGTTGGGTGGATTTGGTTCCAATTTAGGGTGGCTTTACTGGGTTTGGACCTGCATTTGTCAGCACAGTTTTGAGGAATCCTGTTTGCAGTGGAGTAGAACATCTGTGTTTTACCTGTCATATATGTATGTCTTAGGCTTGTATAGCTAGAAATGAGCTTCAGTAGGAACTGCCTTTAAACTGAGTGAGTGGAAATAGTGTTAAATTTGGGCGGTGTGTTGCAGTGTTAATCTCAGGATCCCAAAGCAGTTACTTGGGCACTAAGTGAGTAGCATAGATCATAAACAGAACATTAACATGGTCTGTTCATTTAGAGTGCACTTTCAAGGCATAAATACCCTATAAATAAGCAAGTTTGTCTAATTGTAACGTGGGCTTGGAGTAGTCTAGAAAATGTGTTGCTTGACTGTATTTTGCTTCAGTAGATACCCTGTGGAAATGCAGCATTTAGAAATGAAAGGACACATGGGACAGACAGCATCATTTCTGCTTTTCACTGATGGAACTTTTTCCTCCTTTTTTAAAGAAGCCTTTATTTAGACAGGGTCTTTTGTGCACCCTGTCAGAACTGTTTTCCTGTCTGGGGCAGTACTGTGTTCTCTGACAAAGGGCTGATTGCAGCTCCGGAGTTGAGAGCAGCTTATTAAAAGGCATTATTAGACAGTCTGAAATTATTGCAAACAAAACCGTCCATGGGGACTGTAGCTGCCTTCTCTGCCTTTCTGCTCATTACTGGTGCTAAGGAACTCTCTCCCCCCACACCCCCAGCCTGCTTGCAGCATTAGTATGTAAATTAAATCTCTCAGCACTCCAACAGATTGCAGAAAGTTTACAGTACAATGCTATGGAACTCTTTTTCCTCTTAGTTTCAGAGGTGTATGTTTCCAGGAGAAACTTTTTTTATTGATTTGTAAATATTTCAGGATTTTTGCAGAGTTTCTGTACTGCAGGCAGTTGTAACGTTCCTGTTACATTCATCCTTGACTGAATATCTTTTCAACGTTGTGCTGCTTCTCCTCTTGGAAGGATCTCTCGTTATTTAGATGGACAATGGTTGAGACTGAGATCAGTGACCAAGACTGGAAGATTCAGTGTGCCAGGGCAGAATTCCCTTCCCACAAGCTGTGCAGGGCCAGAAATCAGAGCTCCAGCCCAGAGACTGGCTGTGTCCTGCGGGGGGCCCTGACCGTAAATGTGACTTAACAAGGAAGCTGCTGCTGGTGTGAAGCTATTCACATGTTGACCCTTGCATGTAGTTTAGTAACTTGAAGTGTTAGATTGATTTCAGAGGCATAGTAAGTTAATTGGTGTGTTGTGCTAAATATTTGTTAATTAATCCTGGGATGTACCTCCACCACTGTCTCAAATGTTTCTGCAAGGCCTGGAAAAAAAGTCCCTTATTTATTTATTATAATAATTTGCTCAAATAAAAACTGGTAACAAAACAACTGCTAAATGAAAGCATGGACTTGTTGTTTAATAAACAAACTTGTGATGTGTTGAGTTTCGTCCCCAGCTCAGTGTTAGACCCGGGCAGATCACTCCTTCTGTACACATCTTTCCTGGAGTAAAATACAGATTATGATCCTTGAATATCGAGTGCTGTGAAGTTGTTATTGATCATACATTGCTTTGAAGATTAAAAAGTACTTTGTTTTTTGTTTATCATTTTACTTCTGAAAATGGAATTGTAAAGTACAGTAGCTTTAAACACATCAGCAAAGTTCCCAGAGTCCTTTTTTTTGGCCATATGTAACCTCCCTTTTTTAATCTTTTTCTATAGAGTGAATTCAGTGATTGTACTGATCTGAAAGAAAAAGCATTTGAGAGAAAATTGAAGCTTCAAATGCTCTGTCTCTCTTCTGTCTTTGTCTCCTGGTATTATTTCCCTTCTTTGATCTTGAATGGAAAAGTAGCAAGTTATCTTTGTCTTGAAGGAAAAATACAAGATTTCTTAAGAGATCCCTTAGTCCTTCATGTTACTGTAAAAGTCAAAGTCATTTTGATAGAGAACTCTGTGCTAATGATACCCTACTGACCAGGCAGTGAAGGCTCTGTCATTACTGGCTGAAATGGGAGGCAAATTCACATAGAATTGTCTGGTTTTGTTTCCAGGATGGCAATTCCCTTCCTATATAAGGACAAATATGATTTTTACATTGTAAAGAAATGGAAGTCAGCCTGCAGGCATCTTTTAGTTTCCCCACCTCCATCATTTTAAAATTATCCTCACTGAGTTCTGGGGAAGGATTTAACTCTCATTTAAATTCTCTCTGCTGAACTGCCCACAGGAGAGGAACAGGAGTGCTCCTATTGGAGTTTTTCTTTAGGAGTCGTGGAAAATGTGACACCTTGTCTTGCTATGAGGTTGTGGTTTTTTTTAACTCTGCCTTGAAAGGGTTTTACGCCTGTGAGGGTGAGGGGAGAATTACTGGAGTTGACGTTGCCCAAGATTTTTCTCCCATTATTTTTAAACACCCAAGCCACCCACCTCAGTGAGATGGGAGCTGCTGATGTTCAGAGCATCTGGAAGCGTGGCCTAAAGTACCTGATGTGATCTGACAGCATCAATAAAAATGTTTCAGAATAAGTAGTCTCTAAAATAAGGTCTTAAGAGAGGAAATACAGACACAAGGTAAGTGGATATAGCTACATGTAAGGTAGTGCTGTATCATGAACTGAAATAGCTACTGTAATTTAACACATTCATGTGTAAATGTTATGTTTAATAGCAGATTTCTCATTTAAACAAGTACTAATCATGGAATACTTTTTTTTATCTTGCTGTCGTAACAGTTTGCTGCTTGTCAATGTTTACGATCGTGTTTTCAACATGCCTCCACAACTGGGTCAGTAATAATCACAGATGTGCTGGAAACAATCAGGCAGATCCACCTGCAGGTCCCGTGGACAGAGGTGTAATGGCTGGGTAAACAGCTTTTCTTTGCAGTGTCAAGTTCATATCCTTGTGAAGCGGAGGTGGAAATTAAGTTCTGTTATTGTAAAAGAGTGTGTTTTGCAACTTTGTAAATACCAGATTTAATCTGGGAACACTTCTGGTTTTGAATAAAATATGCAGCTGAGGAGGTTTCTTGACACACAAACTAAGCCTGGATGAACAAAAAGATGATTGTCACAGCCTTTCTTACAGCAAAGGGCTTTCTTGTTCTCATGGCTTGAAAATACCTCTGCACAGCTCCTCACTGAACAGTCCACTAACATTTCTGCAGCAGAGCTTGATTTTGATGGATTGGAATTGCCAACTAAGTCTAAAATATAAAAGATTAACAAAAGAAAAAGAGATTCCAAACTAAACCAAGTCCCTGTTTGGATACCACACACACGTCTTGGAGGCAAAGAGTTTTCATTGCTGTTGTGTGGTTGGATCAGGGCTAATGAAAGCAGGGCTTGTGTGTGCAGATGCTGCTGGAAGCCCTTACTGAGAGGGAGATGCCAACGAGGACAGGGGCTCTTGGAGGGTGGAAGCAGCTGTGCTGTGAAGGAATCCTAAATGATTTTCAGAGCTGATTAAGAAAGTATTGGAGATCAAGCAGGACAGGGTGAGTTGAGAGAATTTTTCTAAGTCAAGCAGGGATTCAGAGAAGGTTTCATGGAGTTTTGGCTTACTAGAACAAACAGCAGCCTCATTAAACATGAGATTAGGAGCAATTGAAAGAAAAATCCATTTAATCTGATAGATTTTTATAAAATAATATCAACTCTTTATGCAATACTTGTAAAAATGTTAGAAAGACTTAACCTTTAGAGAATTAATCTTCCTAACGCTCCCCTGCTGAGGGAACGTGGTTGGGGCAGGTGATTGGAAAGGTAACGGATTTGATCAAGTGCAGTTCTGTCTTGTGTTTGCTTTGGGAAGGTATGTGCATTCCCAGGATACATGAACAATATCCTACAAAATCTGTTGCAGAACCAGTGCAGTTTAAGAGGCCTCTTGAGCATCCGTCGTGTCTTACGATGACACAAGTGACTCGTGCCAGGATGTCACCTTGCTTGGTGCCAAACATCTCGGTAAGCTTGAAGGGAAACACACTGAGGGGGGGCAGAAGCTGAGTTTTCAGAAAAGAAATCTTAAATTCACCTAGGGCAGAGGAAGCCTTATGGTATCTCTCCATTCTAAAACCCTTTCTGAAGCAATGCAGGATGTTAAATTGATGCTCTGTAAGATTGCCTTGCACTGCTGTGCAGTCACAGTTGAATTAGGAGAGCTAGACAGTACTTAGTCATAAGATGGTGTTGTGCCATGATGTTATCAGTAAGGAAATTCATACTAATGCAAAGATGCAAATGATGGCTTAATTATACGCTCCTACCAGCATAAGATGCTTTTAGATCTCTCCTTCAGACTCATGTACTGTGCTAATTAACAGTAATCCAAGTGGAGGATCCCAGAGCAATGCTTCTGCATATTTTTTTGAGCTTATGCTGGAGCTCTTATGTTCTTTTCTTAAATAATTAATAATCATTACTGCCTGCTGTGCTGTGGGTATGTGCCAGTGATCTCAGATCCCAGCACATTTGCACCATTCCTGTTCCTGTCAGCAGCTTGGGTTTGCTCTTTGCAGAGGCTTTCATGTTAAGCCCTTCATTAGCTGGCAGTGGGGTTTGGATTTCAGTGGCATCAGGCTTTGATGTCATTAAGTAGCAAGCTGTTAAAGGAAGTGCCACCTATTTCATTACTGTGACTATTTTTATGCAATGAAGTTAAATACTGAGCAGAAAACAGATGCATTTTACTAAATAACACTTAGTACACAAAGCATTATCTTCAGGAGTTTTGTGCTCACCTGCCTGGCCCCACCGATGCACATTGTAGGAAGCAGAGTAACTGTTACCCTGGTGGGAAACCACAGTGCAGGTGAGTGATGGAGCAGGGTGAGGAACCTTTGGTGCCTTCTGTCATCTCTGAGGTTTTTTATCTTTAATTAATCCTTCTCTGTGTTCACTGGGGTTTTACTCTGTTTCAGCCTATATAGGTGAAGGATTACCTTATTTTTAATGAGTGCTTCAATGACCGAGTAGCAACTCATTATTTTCGAGTGCTTCGTCTGGCGAGTCATTCTAGTTGGAGGTTGGCATTTTCTGTATTTGCCTGAATGAGCTTTAGCTAAGCTGCACTGGATTTCGCAGCGTCTTTAACTTTCTTAGCATGATGTTATCGAGCAGTAGCCTGTGATGTATCTGACACGGCTCGGCTATGCTCCGGCAGAGTGGGCACCGCGTCATGCCAGCGGCCGCTTCCGAGGATGCTTCTCACGGTGAGCCCGTGGCCAGCCCCGGTCCCTGTCCCCTGTCCCGCGTGCCCAGTCCCCACGCCGGGTGTCCCGGGATGCCCGCGGGGCGCCGGGGCCGGCACTGCCCCCCGGCTGGCTCCGCGTGGTCGCGGCCCTTCCCCGGCCCTGCCTGCCCCTTCCCCGGCCCTGCCTGCCCCTTCCCCGGCCCTGCCTGCCCCTTCCCCAGTGCTCCCCGCCCCGTGCCCGGCCCTTCCCCGCCCCTTCCCCGGCCCCGCCGGCCCCGCCCCTTCCTCCCGGCCGGCTCTCGGGTGCTGCCTGCGGCGCCGCCGCTGCCCTGGGCGCCGGGACGCGCCGGGTCCCTCCCCCGGAGCCGCCCAGGCACCTCCCTCGGGCCGCCGCGGTGAGTCACGGCCGAGGAGGAGGAGGAGGAGGAGGAGGAGGCTCGGCTCTGTTAGGCTCGGCTCGGCTCCGCTCGCCCGTGCCCAGCGCCCGCCGCCCGCGCCGCAGCAGCGCCGGGGCCGCCCGGCCCCGCACCAGGTGAGCGCGGTGCGCTTTGTGCGCGGCCCGAACAAAGGCGCTCCCCTCCGCCCCGCAGGGGCCTCCCCGCTGCCCCGGGCCGGGGCCGGCTCCGCTCGCCCTGCCCTGCCCTGCCCTGCCCCGCGGGCCCCGCCGAGCCCCGGCCCCGCCGCACAGGTACGGGAGGTGCTGTGTAATTTGGTGCCATCATCCCTGACGTCACGAGGCTCCCGGTCGCACCGTGTCCCACCCCAGCCATGGCCGCGGTTCCCTGGCAGGTGAAGCGGTTCCCACGCAGGGCTGCCCCGGGTGGGCCGGGGGGCAGCGCCGTATCCCGCTGGGGCAGCCCCCTTTGCCCGCGATGTTTTCGGCAGCCCGGCCCTCGGGGGAAAACGCCTCTCGGACAGGGTTACCCTCGCGGGGAACTCCCACCTCCTGTGTCGGGAGCCTCAGAGGCAGCACTGGTAACTTCGAGTTCGGGTGGGCAGTATTTGTTGGCACAATGTAAGTTCGGTGTGTGTTGGGGAGATCCGTGAGAGAGGGACAGCATCGCTGCCCGGATCAGAGTGCATTAGTGCTCCAGGACACAGATGAGAGATGATCCTCTTTCTGCTCAGCATCCAGATGTGCTTCATCAGGGCACGTTTGCCTTTCAGACTCGCGTTTGCTTTCTCTTCAAGAAGAGGATATTTTGCTCTGTTGTATATCATCTTTTATTTGTCCATTCCTCATCTTGGCACGTTGAGCAGGATGGGCTTTGATGCTCTTGTGAGATGACTGTGAGACATTCTGCAGATGTGGGGATTTAAAAAAAACCCAAAACACCAAACTCCAGCAGACTTTGGAGGCAAGTTAGGTGTTTGTTCAGTGTCCTGGTCTGAGCTGGTTCCAGTACAGTGAGAGGCATGTTTAGTGAGTATTTAAGAACACACTTTCAAATACATTTAGAAAATCTTATTATATTTAGTTTTTCTTGGCTGCTGAACTTGCAGGCTTTCAACTTCTTATGCCTTTGGTATTTTTGGAGCTCATGTGTGATGTGAAATAGCTGCTGAAGGAGAATCACTATGTAATGAGTGAAAAATGAGGCTAAACGTGTACTTCAGGGGGGTTGATTTTGAAATACTGGTATTCAAGGTGAGGCAGCTACATATCACTACTTTTAAAAGTATGGGCTTATTTTCATGCCAATCTAAAAGCTACTTTTGCCTTGACAAACAGATTCAGCTGAAAAATGGTGACAGGTGTACTTCAGACAAATTGGGGTTCCTTTCCTTTATTGTCAGATGAAAAAGCCTCATCAGTTATTGTGTCTGTGGCATCTGGGTAGACACTGGCAACTGCTTCAGTCTAATGTAGAGTTGTTGGGACAATTAACTGGTAATGGGTTGGACCCAAAATTGCTTCAAAGCCATTTTCACTTTTAGCTCATTTTAAGCATTGCAACAAGTTATGGAAAAGTTGTGCAGGACACAAAAGTGCTTCCAGGGTTCTTTTTGGCATCCAAGTGATAGGGAATTCCTCACCAGGACAATGATCCCATAGCCTGCCAGGAGTCCTGGGAGTGAATCCGTGTGGGATCCAGCCCGGCTGTATCCCTGGTGGAGCTGTGTGTGCTGCACGGGCAGGGCAGGGCAGGGCTGTGGGCAGGCAGGGCTCTCACTCTCCACACCAACCAAAGCTTCTGTCTCTTGTCTTAACAAGAATTCCTTGATGCTCATAAATCTCACTGGACCCAAAACACGGTCATGTCGAGTGTTCAGCCTGCACAAAAAGCAGGTTCTGAATCCCAGTTTTATGGGAAATCAGTAGCAGTATCAGTTTCTGCTCCCTTCCATCCTCTGCCTTTCCCCTCCTTCCCCCATCCACCATATTTAGCTTTGCAAGAGGAAAGAGAGGTTTCCAAAACAACTGGTGGTGTTTTCTAACCAAAACCAAAAGTGAACGGAAACTTAGAAAATTAGATTTTTCAATCGCTGACACTGATTGTGATACGTATCTATTGCCAAAAATTAAAAGTCATCCTGCAGTTGCATGTGGGCAAATAGAGGAAACACCTGAATGTGTTTGATGCAGCAAAGCTGCTGTTAGAGGTTGTGGCTTTGCCTGGGAGACAACTTGTGAGAAATAAATCTATTTATACATGCTTAGTACCAGCTCTTTCCTCTCCAAAGTGTTTGTAATCTCTAACCAATGTAAACATTTATGACTTTTACTAAGTATTTCGATTCCTAAGTTGGTTGTTGATTACAAAGTATCCCTCCTGAGCATCTGACCTAGTTTGAAGCATCAAAAATGCACCCAAGTGCTGTGCACAGAAAGGCAATGGGCTTCTGGAGGCTGCTCTGGGTTTTCTGAGAGAAAGAAGTGTTGGGTGTCAGAAATATTTTTATGCACGCAGAGGCAAAACTGTATTTCTTTTTTATTGCAAGCTGTCACCAGACTGGGTTTCCTGCTGAAATGCAGCAGGGCCAGAGGCAGCTGTTAGAGCTGCACCGCACCGTGGGGTGTACAGTGCAGAAGGGATGGGGGAAATTGCAGTCCTGCTGAACGTGCCAGTTGTTTATATCCTGGGAGCTGGCACAAGTGTTAGAGCTAGAAGGTGGTTATAATTCAGGTTTCAGATGGTGAGAGTAAATTACTTTGTTTACTGTATTTCCAGATATGCTAATGGTAGCAGTGGTGAAGCTGGTCAGTCATGTTCTTTACTCGAACTATCAGTGTGTTGCTTCTGGAACAGGATGGTGGGGTATTTAACCAAAAATAAACCTTGACTTGTCACAAGAAAGATGTCAAAAAATCATGGTGTTTAATAGTTTTAATCGAGCCCTCCTTAAAAAGCCACTTAGTCCTGTTTGTTTTTCCAGTAGACTGAAATCAGTTGTGTCATGGAAGATTCTTGCTGAAAGTATATGGATGTAAGTTTGTCTCCTGTGTTAAACCAGGTAACCAGAAACCATTCATGATTCCTTTAAATAAAGTCTTTTCAAATAACTCTGCATCACAAATATTAGAGATTTTTTTGTTGTTATTCCATTTGAGAGTCCTGGTTTGCTAGAAAAGTGATAGTATCCGTTAACTTAATTCCAGTAAAGCTAATGTGTGTATACAAATGTGGGAATAGTGCCAGTTTTGATGCTGATGTGCACCAAAGGTGTCAATCATTGGAATGAAAACATTTTGTCACCTATTCCCCATCCCAAGCAATGTTGGTAATCAGGGTTTGGCTTTGAAGTACAAGGGAGAAATAATATGTAAATATGTTGTAGATGTCCTGAAAATGGCCAGGAGATTTTATTTCATTTAGGGAAAAAAACCAAAACACCATTCACTGTTGTTGTATCTCTGGGAATGGAGGAGTCTTACAGTTCTTTTTGCCTTTGAAGAGCTGTGGCCTCTCCATGAGCTTCCTTTGGCACGAGAGAGCAGATGGAGCAGAATGGGCAGAACCAGAGGTGAGGAGAAACCAAAGACCAGCAAAGCCATGGGAAACGTTAGTGGGTACTTGAGAACACTCTTCTGACTCTAGGTCTGATTTTCAGCCTCAGTGTTGGGGAAGCATTAAATGCTCAAAGAAGTGAGGAAAGCTAATTCTGGTTCCTGCTCAGTTCTGGTGCTGTGACAGAACTGCAGAGCTGGTGTGTGGTTCGAGTGTCAGGCTGAAATCAGAAAGTGTGGTCCTGCTTCTCGCTTTTCAGGAAGTGCTTCCAAGGGTCTACAGACTGTCAAATCTGCCAAGCCTAGTTTCTTTCAAAAGAATAATATGTGTAATTATTAATACTATTTTAAAAACAAAAAAAAACCAGCCTGAAAGTCTCAGATTCTCAGTTGAAGATAAACTACCATGGAAAAAACCTAATAATTTTAACTTCTTGCATTATTGGAATTCTTGTGACTGACTAAGCCACTTATTGGGGAGCAGAGATGGAGCCAGCAGACTTGTCCAACCATTCCACTTGTCTCAGGATGTTCTATTTCCTGCAAATACACAGACAAGGAATTTATTTGATTTTTCAGCAAGTCCATTTTCTCTGTGTTACAAGGGTGGCTCACAAGTATGGAAGCAACTTAAGTAATCAGCTCTGTTTATGGCCATGACCAAGCTCTGAAACCTTCTGACTCACTTTATCCTTCTATAAAATTAGTTGACTACTTCACATGAAGGTGAAGAAGTTTAATTAAAGTGTAATTGTTTTGCCTCTGAACTCATCCAGGTCCTGATTCAATGCACATTGAAGTCAGTGAGGAGCTTTTAATTAATTTCCTTGAGCTTTAAATAAGTGCCCACGTACGTGTACCCTTGAAGGAAATGTGACCTAAATTTTTGCAGCAGAGTTGCTGTAAAGGGGCAAAATAAATCCTGAAACAGCTTAAGGTAAACTCCTGATGGGAGGCTTTTTGTAGCACTGAGGAGGGGGCAGTGCAGCTGCAGGGACCTCTGGGGTCATTCTAGTGGCCTTTTGACTCTGAGCTGGATCTTATATGGAAAAGTGGAAATTTCTCTGTGCCTTGGCAGCTCTCTCAGTTGGTCAGGGGAGGCAATATCAGACTTCAAGATAAACACAGTTAACTGAATGTTTATGCAGAAACGATCAGCAATAACACTTAAAATATAATTAACGTTAAGAGTTGATGCCAAATTGAGAAA
The DNA here is from genome assembly GCA_035583155.1 of Acropternis orthonyx. Classification (NCBI taxonomy): domain Eukaryota; kingdom Metazoa; phylum Chordata; class Aves; order Passeriformes; family Rhinocryptidae; genus Acropternis; species Acropternis orthonyx. The sequence continues at coordinate 6,713,898 of JAWWEU010000055.1, read as the reverse complement.
AATAGGAGCATTCACATCTTCTTAGCTGCTTTTTTTCCAGGAATGTCTGTAGATGCCAAACAACACTCATTGGTTTATGTGGAATTTGTGAAAGGTTTTGCTTAATTTCAGAGGTCAGAAACTTCAGATTTGCTAAGCAGAACTTCAGTTGCTGTAAGCTTGGTCTGTAGCTACAGTGAACTCAGTAAAATAAACCTTTCACAATTCACAGAAAAGAGTTTGCAACTGCTCTCTTACACTGTCAGGACTCTTAGCTCACAAACTTCTACAAAATATGCTTTAAGCCTTGAATAAAATCCTGTACATGAAATAGCACGTGAGGAACTACAGTTTTGGCCCCCTGTTTTTCATATATTCACTTCAATGCTCTTTTATTGGTGGCTGCAAGTTTAGACATAAGTGCTCTCAGCTCCTTCCTTTTGTTCAGAAACCTTGACAAAGGTGTTCTGTAACTGTACAGCAGTTTGGGAGGTGCACAAATCTGGCTGCACTTCCAGTCATTCCCTTTCCCCATTCTGCCTTAAATTGATGGTGCTTGGATGCAATCCTGCTCATGGAAACTTCTTGAAGTGATCTGGGATCTTACGATGGCTTTAACTTGTGTGAGAAGCAGCCAGTCCTGGGCATTGCTGTCCCTGCTCTCTGGGCTAACTCCTCTTGTCATAATTGCTGGATCCTGGAGTTTGGTTCCTCTGAATGAGCATTGTTGTGTGTGTGGGTTGGGGGCCCGTCTCTTCTCTGGGTCACAAGTGACAGGATGAGAGGAAACGGCCTCAGGTTGCACCTGGGGAGGTTTAGATTGGATAGTAGGAAAAATTCCTTCATGGAAAGGGTTGTGAAGCAATGGAACAGGCTGCCCAGGCCAGTGGTGGAGTCACCATCCCTGGAAGTGTTCAGAAAACGTTGGGATATGGCATTTGAGGACATGGTGAACATGCTGGTGGTGCTGAGCTGACATTGAACCTGATGGTCCTAAAGGTCTTTTCCAACCTTACCAAATCCATGATTCTATGATCTGCATGATACCGCCATTCTTTGGGAAGCAATTGCCATTTATCCTGTAAGTGCACCAAATTTTACATGTATAGATCTTGAAACGGTCAGTTTTAATTACTTAGCTCCATTTGTGTTGATCTCTGAATAAACCAGACATGCTTCCACACTCAGCTTTTTATGTGTGTTCTCAGTGCTGCTTGTGATTCTTCCAGCAGAAATTAATGAGTCCCAGCACTGATGGGGGTTGGATCTCCCCCTTAAGCCCCTGCAGCCCGTGGTTTATTCCTCTCCAGCCCCTGTGTTTGTACAGTGGTGCTGAAGGCAGATTTCCAGCCCCTGACCCATCCAGGTCTGTGTCCCAGCTCAGGGCTAATGGAATTAAGGTGATGTTCAAAATTGTGGCGAGGGAGGAAGGAAATTGCATCCCTTTTCCTGAGAAATAGGAAGTCTCTGGAAGGCAAGATTTCCTTCCTTGTAATCCTAGTTTACAAAAAAATGTAGAAAGCAAAGTGTCTGTGGTAAAATTGGTGTGTAAGGAGGGACTTGTTTTAAATCGGTGAACGTTAAAACTCCTCTCTTAGAATTGACAAGGGTTTTTCCTCCCTTTTCTCTCCATCAAGTCATCTTTGCATCATGGTCTTGTTTGGTGGCCTGAAGAAGAGGTAACAAAAATTCTTGTCTTGTCCTTTTTGTTTTTAACAAATCCTTCAGAGAAGAGAGAAGCTGGCATCTTTTTGCACATGTAATTAAAAGAGCTACTCAGACCAATGTATGGAACACTGTCCAGGAAAGCTCTCAAGGAATATTATTTTGGGAAGGTCCTAGGAGCAGGAGTCTCTTGTCTGTGTTATCCTGATGCTCACAGGTCTCTGGGGAGGCAAAGGCTTTGTGTTCTGTGAGTACCAAAGAGATGATCAAGGAATGTATTCATATGAGACAAATAGCCAGTAATTCTTAGTTCAACTCGCAGCAAGAGCCATTAATAAAATATCTCTTTAAATGGTTTTAAAGATTAAACCTTACATTGATTCAGAGCTGCAACCGCTTCTTGGCTTCTTTGGTTTTTCACAGCATCCATGGGGAAAGCAGCAGAGAAGGGTTTATTTATTTATTTATCTCTAAAGAGGCAGGACAAGTATGTGACATAAGGGCTGTGTTTATCACATTTTACAGCTGATTTTGTTGAAGTCTGAGGCCAGAACAGTATTTGCTGTTGTCCAGTGGTTGCGCAATTTTGGTAGCCAGGAACTATTAATCCAGGAGCCTCTGGTGCTAACACTGTGCTTTGATAGAGCATTGCAAAATACTAAAATGCTAAGTAGTCACCAAGCTAATAACAGCTCACGTTCTAATTGCTTTTAAAAAATCCAGTTAGGCCTAATCTCTCTACTCTAAAAGATTTGTAGGCATTTTCAGTGTGAAATGGCTGTGACCTGGCAGTGATGATGTTCAGATGTCAGTCAGAATTACAGGGCACGTTTGACATGGGAACCTCTTGCTAATGCACGGGTGTCTGGGGATGTGTGCTGAGGAGTGCCAGAGAAATGCCTATAAAGATACATATATATATACACACATACACACAGAGTAGAGAGAAACCCTTCAGTGCGTTGCTCATGATCTGCCATCTCAGGTTAAATGCACCCAGTGCTGGGGGAGTTTGGTCACTGCACCACCGGGAGTTGGACTCCCAGAATGGCATTTCTGGGTTTTGGAGGCTTTTGCTGTGTGACTGTGAACTGCAATTCAATGTTATTGTTATTTTAACTGCTTACAGACACTTCACAGTTTTTTCACTGGTTTATGATTCAAGTCAAAATCAAGCTATGAAAATAAAGCTAATTGCTTAGGCACAAGAAAAGGCACTTCAAGTTTGTTACATCTGTGTGCTGGAAACTTCATTTTCTGTTTCTGAAAAGATAAAATATTTACAGAGAGATCTCCACAAAGCTTTGCTGCACAGCTTTGTTTTGATGATGGATGCGTAGCACTATTTTTACAGCAGTAATTCTTCAGCGTGGGATACCTGGTAGTTAAATCATTGGCTATCTGTCATTAGTGCCCAATTTCCTGCCTGGGAGATTTGTACCTTTGTTATAAATAGGGAAGAGGTGCCTGAGCCTCAGTGAAAGATGCCCATGGTTAGGACAAGAGCAGCACTCATCCATCCAGCTGGTGAGGACCCTCTGGAATAAAGGACTGTAACATTCCTCTGGAATTGTTTCTGTGCTGGGGTAGGATCAGTGTATAAACTGCTGCAGAGACTGTTGTCACTTTATAGAGAATTTCTGACACGTTCATCTTTGAAGTGTGAGTACCTTGGTGAAATGAAAGGCTTTTTCCAGGTTTTGTTGCTGTTACTACATTTAATTTCAGAGGCTTCAAGTTGACTGACGTGAACTACCTAAAAACCTGTGCTGGCTTTTTTAAGTGGATGAGATGTGATGGGTGTCTTCTCCTCGAGGGAAGGGCAGAAGTCTGGTTTGTGTGTGCCTGAAGGTCAGGAGGCAAATACTGATTTCATAAAAGTGGTGGTTATGATGGTAGAAATTTTTATTTATTTTTAAATTAGCTTACAACAACATTGTAAGAACTGTTTCGATATATTGGGAAGCTTTACAGAATGCACTTCATTACTACTTCTGAAGTCCATTTTGAAGCTCTGAAAGGTCACCCAGCACTGGGGAGAAAAACCCCTGCTCTTTTTATAGATGTTTCATGGCTCAACGGCAGTGTTCTGGGCTGGTTCCTGTCCCTCTCCAGGAGGAAAGGCTGTAGTGTTTCGTTAAAAATTTAAATCTAGCACTTAAGAGATGCAAACCTACCACAGGAGTGCCAGCAGTAAATTGACCCAAGTCTGACACTGGGGTTCACATTCTGAAGTCAGCTGAAAGGCAGTGCTGAACACAGAAAGGAAGACAAAAAAAACCCCTGTTAAATATTTCAACTCTTACTGTTCACCTATAAATAGGTAGCTGTTATGAATTCTTCATTGTATCCCTCTGGAGATGGGAATTAATCCAGTCTCCAGCTGCCTGTGACTGAAGGTCACGAGTCAGAACGAATTAGAGGAAAATTTGTAGCAGCATTTTGCAGACTCTGGTTTCTGACTTCAGGTTTCAGGCTCCAGCTTGGAAGGTTGTCCGGGCTCTGGCTGTTCTCTGCACAATGTCATTTGAAAATGAACAAGGCTTAAATTAGGGGCAGCATCCCCTTGCCCTTCCAGCCTCCCCGAGTGGCGGTGCTTTCAGCACTGAAGTGCTCGGGGTGGGGCTGGCGAGGGCAGTGCCTTAGCCCTGGCTAATGACACCCCCGGCTGGGGGACCCTCCCGCTGGGCTCGGCTCCCTTTGTGCCCAGCTAAGGGAACCTGCAGGGCTCCGGCTTGTTCTCCACCGCTCCTTAGCTGGGCTTTTGTAATCCCATCCCATTAATTGAGGTTTTTAACTGCCTTGAACAGAACCAGTCAGGTTCAAGGAAAAAAAAATGAATTGTAGCTGAACTCAGTCCTGTTGGGTTTCTTTCGGCTGTAACTGGAAGTGCTACAAGATATTAAAGAGGTAGTCAGCTGTGAGTTACATTTGAAAGAGCTTGCCAGATGGTGCTCTGAGTACCCTAAATTATTAAGACTGAATATGTAAAATATTACATTTTCTGACAGCTTACTGCCTTTTTATTTCCCCCCTTAATTGAGATTAACTGAGATTCCTCAGTTTCACTCTGTTTTTTCCCATACCAGGGAAATGTGATGGTTGGAATGTCAGCATTACAGAGGACTGCAGTGCTGGGGGGGAAGATGGAATCTGAAGGAACAAAAGCTCATGTTGCTTTCCCATTGCATTAAACAAGCATGTCTTTAAAATGGAGTGGGATGCTTAAGTGGTTTGCCTAATGCAAAATTTATAAACACACATTTTTGTGGTGTGTCTTTTTTTTTTTTTTTCTTTCTATTTTGGGATGTGAAATATTCATTTATTTATTTATTTAAAGGGAGTAAATCGAGTGGTTTGGAAGTTCTTTATTACGGACCCATCTGTGGCCTTGTCCAGCAGGAGGTCCCTTCCAGGTTCTGAATTGATCCCAGTGTAGGTGGAAGTGAGGGAGATACAGTTACAAATCTGTAATTTTTACTTGCTGTGTGTTGGGATCATCTGCTGAAGGTTCAGTCAAAACAGTTCTTGCTGCTGAAGCTTGAGTTTCCTTAGGAGCTGTTTCCATCTGTTGGTAAAACAGTCGAGTTAAACTGAGACTGAGTACAGATTTCTCCTGTCTACATTTCTAGAAAGTGAAAACCCAGTAGCTGGTGTTCTAAATCCAGTTAGGAAATACAGTAAAATGGGGAATTAATGGCAATAGCAGTATTTTTTCATGATTTATTGTTGTGTCCAGGGTCAGTAATTAAAGAGAAAGCCACTGCAGTCTTTCAGTTCCCTTTTGGGAAGGAATATATTGTATTTTCATTAAAACCTTTTTAGGACAAGTAACCATGTGGAGAGGTAGGGAAGCTTCTCAGGGCTAGTGGGAAAGTTAAAAATCCTTAATCCTTTGGTAACGTAGCTGTAGAGCAGCCCAGATGGTTTTCAGTGAAGTACCCACATCTCCTGGTTCCAAAGGCACATCTGGTTTATTTTCACATCTAAGTGCCTTGCTAGAAAGTGTGACTTTGACCTCTTTGGAGCTCTTTGGGCCAGGGCTGCCCATGCCCCACCCCGAGCCCAGGAGAGGGTTGGGAGCAGGCACATGGGGATGTCAGGCGTGCTTGGCTCTGCCCACTCCACATGTTGGGCCTTGCAGAGCAGAAGGAATTCCTGGGATCCTCACCCAGCCCACTGCAGGAGTGTGGGGAGCGACGTGCTGAGCACCAGGACAGCTCTCCCAGCTGTTTACTGACCAACCTTCTGCTCTGCCTGGGAAAGGGAGGGAATGTTTTCAGCCTCAGAGGTATGGCTTCGGCAAAGCTGGGCTGGCAGTTTTGGCTGTAATATTTAGATCATTGTTGTTTATTATTCTGTCCTGTGAATCATCTTAAAAATAAATGAGAACTAAATTTCATTGCCTGTGCCTGGCAAACAAGGGAGAATTAGGTGACCCAATTATGTCCATTTGCAGTGTGTTGGATGCAGCAGGACAAGCTTGAAGGATTTAGTCTTTTAACACATTTTAGTGAAGAATGTTGTCATTTCAGACTCAGACCGCAGCTTTTGAAATGCACAGATTAATCCTTTTTATGAGAAGGGAACTGGGAGCTGGCCCTGGGGAGCAGAGCCACGTTCAGCTGCCACAGGTAAGTGCTGGCAGCCCAGCCATCCTTGGTGGCTCTGCACATCTCCTCCCCCTCAGCTGGAGAGCCCAGTTCCAGGCCTGCCAGAGCAGGGAGCTCTGTATGGCTTCACCAGCCTTTCCAGCTCTTCCTTCGGTGCTAATCAAGCAGGATGATTCCCAGAAACTCAGCTGAGATCCCAGTACTGCTTTGCTTAGGCCAGGACGTATCAGAGAACGTGTCACTGGGCTTTGGAACTGCTTTGCCTGTTCATTCCCCTGGATGAACAGTTTTCCAGTTGAGTTCTGTTTATCCTGTGGAGATTCCTTCAGTCCAGTACACAGCAGCTCTTGTTGTTCTGTTTCCCTCTCTGGTCTTTTGTGCTGAAAATACAGAGTGAAGTGTTGTTTTCCAAGGAATGTTCTTCATATGCAATATAGAACATCTGACAGGAGTAGGAAAATAAATAGTGTGTTTTGACTGTACACAGTAGGATTCATTAGAGCTGTTGATAAGTGTGTTGGTGATGGCTCGGATGTGCAAAATCAGTTTTTATCTTTGCTGATCAGCTGACATTCTGCTCCCAGCACCCTGCCCTTGGCATGTTGCATCCTGGTGCCAGCTCCGTTTCCTTATGCTGTTGTAATCAGTGACATCTACTTTAAAAACATGTTTCTCTTCAATCAGTGTTCCTTATGTTTTAGCTTAAAAACTCCTTTATGCTCATGATGTGGGGAAGCATCATGGTCTGTTAAGTGACAGAATCTAACACTGACACTCTGGCCTTTGTCCATCTCCCCACATCTCTGAAACCGTAATTATTACTTCTCTGCTTTTAAGTTTTTCTGTATGTTAAATGCCCTCTGTAGCAGTCCCTGACCCAAGTGTAAACTGTTGTAAAGAAGTAGAATTATTTAGGATGGAAGGATAAGGATGAATTGAATCTGGAGCTTTTGTGCTTAAAATAGTTTTCATTTCATTTCCATGGTAAAGAGCCTTGTGTGGCTTTATCTCTTCTTAAATCCAGTTTAGGAAAGTAAGTCCACTGGGGCAAGAGCAGCTTTGATTGTAAGTTTGAGAAGTGTTTTGTATTCTAGTGATACCCAAGTTGGAAAGGATTCAGTTACTTTTTTTCTTCTGCTCCTGGGAGTGCCTGGTGGGAGTTGAGCTTTGACAGAACCTGGTGAGCAGGAGCAAATGTGAACCATGCTGTCCAGGGAGGAGGTGCCCACTGATGTGCTGAGCCCAAGCAGCTTCACAGAGTGATCCTCAGCCCTACCTGGATCTGGCAGAAATAGAAGGAAAGGGAGCAGCTGATGCTTGTTTAGACAGAGACAAAAACTGGGAACTTAGCTTAGGCAAAATAAACAATATTCTGAGCTTGCAGGACCAGAAAGGGGATAGAGGTGAGCAAAGAGGAATTCAGAGCTGGAAATTGCAACTGAAACAAAGCACTACCTGCCCTGAGAAGTTCCTGACGATGGATCATCGAGGCCACGGGTCTATCTGACGACTGAGCAGAGCTCGTGCCAGCAGTGATTCAGCTGTTCCTCAGCTGTCCTGCTAAACTCCTTCTCCTGTTTTGCACTTCTTCCCTCCCACCCCCAAAATACACAGTTGCAAAATATTTTTAGATCTTATTTCTTAGGGTTTGTTAGAGATGAATGTGGAAATGCTGATGTGTAGTTGGAAGTGTGAGCTGGTGTCCAGAACAGATGGGGACAAGTTGGTAGAAGAACCTTTGAGTGGCTTTGGACTGGTCACCTTTTGTTCTTGTACTTAAGAAAAAGTAACACAACCTAATTTTGTTTACTCCAGTTGGTTTTGGAGCCTTTAGCAGTAGAGGTGCTTGTTCTTCAGAGGATGTGCCCTGTGGTTTAGCAGAGAAGCTCTCAAGGCTGATGTTCCACCCGTGTGTGTGGTGTCAGTGGTGAGGTGAGTTCAGCTGGGGACAAACCCAGCCCGTTCTGAGTGCTTCCCATGCCCTACTCCTTTCCTTTAGGAAGGAGCTCACACAGCTGTGGTATTTGTGCGCTGGTGGTGGTGGCTGGGTCTTTGAAGTGCACAGAAGTGGGAGCAGCAATTAGTTACTGGAATAGGTCCCATTGTCAGTGCTGGAGATAATCTTTCCTGGGACTGGGTGTTTAGAGGGTGAGCATGGTCGGAACTAATTAGTGAGGTCGGGCTTCAGTAATCCTTTCAGAGCAGGCAGTTCCTCTTCTCTGGAGAGGTGAAATGCTTCTTTTAAGGCACTGATAAAGCTCAGCTGCTCTCAACACTTCCTAAAAGACACTGTGGGGAAGCTGCAGGTGAAGCTCTAGCAGGGCTCTTGGACTGGCTCTTCTCTGGTGTGCAGAACAGCTGAGCAGCTCCAGGTGCTCCTGCCTGGTTTCCCTGCTGCTGATGGCATTGCATGGAGGGCTGAACAGCCCTGGAAAAATGGAATTGGTCTAGATCAGCCTTCACTTGTCGACCACAAAAAGAGGGGGAAAAAGGATAAAAAAGGGAGAGTTATGTTTGCTACATTTAATCTGGACTTTATTAACAAATGGTGTATATCTACCCTAACCAGAAACTCTTCATTAAGTTCAGCAATTGATGCAATTTTTCACGTGGTTCTGTCTGTGATGCTGTCCTGAGTATGGTACTTGTTGTTTCCCTGCCTGTTACAAAGGACTTGAACTGTCACTTGGTTTGTGACATTGAGCTGCTTCTCTTAGAGGCTGATGTGATGGGTAGGAAGTTATAAATTCTTACCATACCCTGAGACCCAGTTGTAAAATATGTTCAGAAATATGTCACAAGTCTGAAAAATGGAAACAAATAACTGTATCTGGCTGTTGGTGACTGAACAGAGAGGTTGGTCTGAAAAATTCTGTGCCAAGGGTTTTCCAGCCCAGCTTTCTGTGGCCAGTTTTTGTAATTACTGCATTCAGATAACATAGGCATAGTTAAAACCAGTAATTTTGGTCAAAATCAGCATAGTTTGCATTTCTCCCTAGTTCTCTTCAAATCCTTGGTAAGAGGCACCTGTTTTGGAGTTTTTACTAGAAGAAGTTCTGTGTCACAATGTTTACTGGTTGTTCCAGGGGGTTGGGGTTTGTGCTGAAAGCTTCTTAAGGAATGCAAAGCTTGAATGCATTTCATTCTCAAGTGGTTGGGAATGCCATTGGTATGGTCAGGGTGGAAGTCCTGCAGATGAAGAATGGCATGAATTTTAAAAAACTTAGTCTTTAGAAAGAAAAAGGCTCTCCAGGCTCCAGACAGGCCTGCAGCTGTGTGAATTTTACCTAGGCTGTGTTCTGAAGCAGCCGGGGGATGAAGGGTCTTCCTGGTGCTCAGCTGTGGGTGTTTCTGTAATGCTTTGCTCATTTGTTTTCACAGGGCAGTTCCCTCATACCTTTTCCCCAGCTCCAAGCCCTGGTCAGGACTGAACACGTGGGTTATCTGCTCTGTGGTTTTTGGAAGCAGGTATGTTGGCAGGGAAATCCGGGGGTTTGGTGGGTGGGGATGGGGCAACAACCACTTCATCTGTGTGCCAGAAAGGATTGCAGGGGCAGGGAAATGCTGCTTAAGGAATGTTTCATTATGTGTAACATATTAATGTAGCTTCCTGGAGAAAACAAAGCTGGTAAGTGCTTTGATAAGATTTTCCAGTCCTTCATTTGTAAAGATGGATGGTGGTGTCTTCTGGGCAGCTTTGTACGTGGGTTTGGAAACTTCCTGATGTAATGTCTGCTGGGCACTCTTGTCATCCTAAACCCTGTCTTATGAGAGTTCTTTGTAACAGGAACAGAGGGATGTCCAAACCTTTCATGCTGTTTTAAGACTTGTCTTTCTGCTCTGATGTCATCAGGTAGGAAGGGCTGTGATGGCTGAGGCTGTCACCCACAATAACTGTGCAGTGTGTGAAGGGCTAAGTGCTCTGTGATCTTAATTTAACCTCCTTATACACATATTTTGGGCCACATTGAGTGCTTTTTTGCCCATGTTGCTCGCTATCTCTGTGGAGCGTGCACTGTATGGACAGGCTGCAGGATCTTTATCCCTCCTATTACATAGGTGGCTTCAGGACAAACCCATCTTGGCTGAAGGTTACTTCAGAAGAACCAGGTTTAGATAGGAATTTCCATCAACCCTTTTTAAAGTTTAAACATGAATAAAGAACTGGAAGATAATTAGTATGGAAACCCATGACTAATACCCTGTAGAGACTGCACAGTATCTGATGTGCTGAAGAATGCTGAGGTGGGTCTTCCTGGCTGGCACAGGGGCAGCCAGGGCATTTTCCTGGTGCTTGTGGATGGTGCCACCTATTGATATCCCATATATTTCATTTCACTTTTAAAGAATAGATGTGTTACCACATTGCAGGTTTTTGCTGTTGCGATTTTTCTTTTCTGAACTGGTTAGTTACTCGTGCAGCACCTTCCCTTCTCAGGTAGTGATATCTACAAAAACATTATTTGTGACATTAAGAACCAGTCACAGCCTTTCAGCTTGACTTGGTATCTTGATAAATGATTATTGTTTTCTTAGTCTCTGGATAAGCACAACTTGATGTCTCTTGCTCTTGTTTTGTTCACTGTCTTACTCTTGGCATCACTTGTTAGCACTCAGTAAATTGCACTGTGGAGTATGTGCTTAGTAACATAATTCTATTTACCTATTTGAGTTGACACTACGCAGAAATATGAGATTGATTGTTTTATTCTTCCTTCAGAGAGCAGTTTGCTGATTATAGCAAAAGGCAAATCACCTTGCACATGTAGAGGCTTCAGGTTTCCAAGCAGAACCATCTCCAGCAGATCAGCCTCATGCAGATCTTCCCACTGGAGCTTGTCCAGCAAGGACTGTGATAGATCTTTCTCACTTTTTCCTGCTGTTATCTCCATGCCCAGTAATGTGGGTGGCAAAGCCTATCCCAGCAGCTGCTGCTGGAGTTTGCATTGCTTCTGACTCACTCAGGAGGGCCTATGTGTAATTTTAAACTGTTTCCACACCCAGATTACTTTCCCTTAAAAGTAATAATGAAAATGAAGTGAGAGGAGAGGTTGGTAATGACTGCAGGAAAACATTACAGGGAAAACAGTGTTTGAACTTGCTGAGATGCAGCCTGCTGTAAGCAAGCCCTGGGTACTGTATTCCCCTGGTTACTGAGCTCAGGAAATCAGATTTATGGCTTGGGAGAGGACCAGACCCACTTCTGGGAATGAAAATTAATTGGAGACCTGCTCTGGAGCCACTTCTCTGGGCTGTGTGTGGTGCAGGAGTGGCTGGGCCACCCCTACTTCCACAGATCCATGGCATCACAGGATGGTTTGGGTTGGAAAGCACTCGAAAGCCCATCCAGTGCCACCCCCTGCCATGGGCAGGGACACCTTCCACCAGCCCAGGCTGCTCCAAGCCCTGTCCAACCTGGCCTGGGACACTCCCAGGGATGGGGCAGCCACAGCTTCTCTGCCCAACCTCTGGTGCTGTTGTAGTAGTTTTTTGTTTGAAGCACCATTATCTTTTAAATTTCAAATTATATTTTTATTATTGTTGACTGAGTAAACATCGAGGATCATTTTTAAGAGCAGCTGAAGAATATGTCTGAATGGGATTTTTTTGTCTTGGTAAACACCCTGTTGTGGAACTTAAATAATTACCAGATACATAACAAAGTAGTCACGCTTTGTGCTATCGAATTCAGATAGCACAGTCTGTTTATTTCATAACATTTTTTATTAAAATAAGGAAGCAAAAGTTCAGCTTTTAAATTATATGAGAAGGGATGATAAACCATTTCATAGGTTTGAGTAACTTTTGCACAAGTGCAGTGGCCTTTTTCTGTGATATATAAAGCAAAAAAGGAAAAAAGAGAGGAGGAAGACTTAGGAGTTTAGATTTCACTCAGCTTTTGTTTAGTCATTGCAGGCTTGATGGCTGTGCTTTCTGCATCCTGTTTTTATTCTGGCTGTGCTTATTTATAGAGAAAACCCCAAACCACGGACTCTCCTGTCAGGGTGAATCTTTCGTCTCCCTGATAGAATTCCTTTTCTGCTCAGCACCGAGGTACCCACAGACAGGGAGCTGGTGGGGAGGTGATGCTCAGCCCCGGGGATGTTTGCAGCATAAGGCCCAGTGCAGCTGTTCACGGTTTTAAGGATTTCTCTGATGAAGGATGTGATTCCTTATTCCCTCAGGATTTTCAGTGATCTGCCCACTGGTGAAAAACAGTAGTTTGGAAATGAAACTTTTCCTATGATTCCTCTTATATTCCACTAACTAGTTTGTCTTCTTCTGTCCTTCAGGAAATCCAGGAGCTGGCAGGAGGGGAATGAACCGTGAGGGCGTCCCCGGAAAGAGTCCGGAGGAGATGTACATTCAGCAGAAAGTGAGAGTCCTGCTCATGCTGAGGAAGATGGGATCAAATGTAAGATGCACTGTAGAGCCTGTTTTTGTGGCAACTGGGGTAGTGCTTGTTGAGATGAGCAGGGGAGGGCCTGGTTTGGTCAGTGGGTTGTTGTAACCATCGTTGATTTAACCATTATCTGCAGTTAAGCACAGTTGATTTTTTATTAAATATTATGAGGCTTGTGATGCCTGAAACTGCCATATATAGATAAGTGAGCAGATGTCTACATTTAAAGTGTTTCATCCCTGGAAGAAATGCATAGCAAAGCAAGTGTTCTAAGGTGACTCTGAGTCTGTCCATGAATTCACAATGTACCTGCTTGCTGCTGTGTCCTTGCTGGTGGTAGAGTGGCACAAGTAGCAGGTGATCAAAGCGTTGGAGAGGAGAATAGAGGCAGCTGTGATGTTTTACTGGGGAGGGGGAGGTAGTTTGTGCAGTCTGTCTTGGTTTGCCCTGGTGCTGACTGCCTGTGCCCCCAGCTGACGGCCAGCGAGGAGGAGTTCCTGCGCACGTACGCAGGGGTGGTGAACAGCCAGCTCAGCCAGCTGCCTCAGCACTCCATTGACCAGGGTGAGTACTGCATGGCTCTGCCTCCTGCTTGCTTGGCCTGGGACAGCAGGCTCAGAAAACACCACCTTCAGGCTCCTGTATTTCTGCATTAACCCTCCTGCAATCCGGGGTGTGCAAGTCGTGGCCGCGAGAGGCTCTGGGGGAGAGTGGCAGTGACCTGGGCAGTGACCTGGGTTTATTTCACAGGCAAAGTCAGTCTTCACTATTCCTGAGACTGGTTAGGATGAAGAGGAGTTTTACACACCTTATTCTCCATGATAATTCAAAACATCAATAGCCACAGTCCTGTGAGCTAATTTCATGTGCAGGGCTTCCTCCCCTGTATGATACATTAAACAGAAATAAATTTTAACCTCATGGATTTTTTTCTTTTTCTCTGAGTGCAGTAAAAGTCAGGGATGCATAAGGCCCTCTAGTTCTGAGCGTGCCTTGCTCTGTTCAGTACAGACTCTCTGCAGAAGATGGTGTTCATCTTAATTTTTGTATTTATTCTTAAGCTGGACATCTGTGCTTAAAAAGGAACAAGTTTGGGGGTGGCTTCCAGGCACTTGTACTCTTCAGACTGGGAGTTTCATAACAAAATGAAATGCAAAGTAAATACAGATTTCTGAGGTACAAAAACATGTATTAGGCATGTGATAATTTAGTTCCTAAGACTCCAGTTGCTTGATAACACTATTGTCACAGAATAAAATGGAATCATCTGACAATGTCCTTTGTTTTTCACATTTCCATGAGTGTGGAAGTGCAATGTTACTATTTCAGCCAAGTAAGAGAGAGATTAGCAATAGGAGGAATTTGTTTTGCACTGCATTTCTTTAATTTGCACAATGTAATTAATTCCCAGACAGGGGTAGTAGACACGTAATAAGTTAGCAAATCTGCTTTGGTTTGTTTGGATTCCCATTAAGGGGATGAACTACGTGCTGGTTTTGTTAATTCTCTGCAGAAGTCTTGGTAAACAGCTCTGAACCCACTAATCTCTTCTGAACCTGAATGTCTCTTCCTGCATTTTTTGCCTCCCCTGCACAGGCCTCGTGCCAGATCACGTTCATGGTGCACAGTTTGGTGTGGAGGGAAAAGTGTGAGGCTCCAATGCCAGAACTGAGTTGAGCAGAAACTTAATATAGATCTAAGAGCTTTAGAAATCCATTAGAAACACAACCTGCACAAACTTGCTCTTCTAAGCCTGTGTGTTCATTCCTCACGTGGCTGGGGGTTGGTGGAGGTAGATATCCTTGTATGTTTTGGCTCAGGGTTCATCTTTTCTGCCAGTCTAAAGGGAAAATTTGGCAGGTTTTTGTCAAAAACACATTCAGTGAGGAGAGACTTGTCTTAGTTGCAGTTGTCATTTTTCAGTGTTATCCTTAAAGAAGTCACATTTTTCCCAGTGCAGGTCTGTGCTGAATTACCTGCACTTTGGCAGAGAAGAGATGATGGAAGCAGAAATCCAGCCAGGGGACGCAGCTCCTTCCTGCAGCTGTCCTGCTGCACAGCTCCATCCAGCTTCACTGTCTGCTTTTATTATCGGTGAAACCATGTTTTTCTCACCTTGCAGACTCAAAAAATCAAATTTTGATGTGACTTTCAAATGTTATCAAAAGAAAGACCAAGGTTTCCTTAAGAGGCACAAATAGAATTGAGGAAACAGTCAAATGCTTTTTCCTTTGGAGAAAGATGCAGCTGCAACTGTAATTTATTGCTCAGGACTTGGATTTCCTCAGCAATCTCTGCAGGTTTCCAGCAGTCAGTGATGCTCTGGGGTGTGGTGGCTCCCACAGCATCGATCCCTGTCTGTCTGTGTGTACCTTCTGCTGCATCTGGGGCTGGGGAAACAGGAAGGGTCCATTATGAAATCACAGGAAATCAGGAATGCAATCACAGAGGTGTCCAATTTTTCCACCCTAAGGGAGATTCCATCTCCACTAGATGGCATTATCTTGTGCTGAAAAAACCCTTCCAAGTGCACACTGACTGTTCTGTGTGCTCCAGGATTGCTTAAAGGAATTTTGTTCCCTACTTTTCTGCTGTGTTCATTGAGCTGCCTCTGGATTTTTATTTTTTTTTTGGTGCAACTTGCCTTCCACAGCAACAAAAGGTGTGTTATTTAAGGAGCTGGCCCTCAGTGGACTTCACAGTCCTTTGTTCCCCAGAGGACAGGTTGCTCTCAGCCTGGCTGCTCCCAGACCTGTTTCAGAGCCATTTTGCTCCAGCAGACACAAAAGGCACAGAGCTGAGTTCACACCCCAGCTTTGTTCCAAAGGAAAGGAGTGACACCCTTGGCATCAGCACTCTGGGAGCTGCAGCTTTCTGTGGGTCCCTTGAAAGGGCTGTCCCCTGGCTCCTGAGTTCCAGGAAGGCTGTTTTGGGTTGGGGTGTTTGGGTTTGGTTTTTTGGTGTGGTTTTTTTCCATTGTTTGGTTTTTTGTCTTGGGGTTTTTTGGGGTATTTTTTTTTTGTTTGTTTGGGTTTTTTGTGTGGGTTTTTGTCTGACCACAGGGAGTCACTGCAGCCCCTGTGCTGTCCTTGAGCTGTGACCCTGCCGTGAAGGAACAAGTTTACCCTTCCTTGCTGAGCTCAGGCTTGTGCCATAAACCCTCAGTGAGCCACTGTTAATAACAACCTCTCTCATGGACTCTGTTTGCTGTCTTTGGGTCCAGCAATGGGAATTAATGGCTAATTTTGATCAAGAGGCATCTCAGAACACCTCTGTAATTGTTCAACAAGCCTGAGGGCTATGACTCTCCTTGAGTTTGTAGTTTTTATTGGAAGAGGAGAAATTGTATCCTTTATCTCTTTATTTCTTATCTTGCTTTCAAAGGGAATTCATCTGTTCAGATGTAGAAAATCGCTGGGTTGGGATTGTTTACAGATTTCCTTTTACAAGTGAAACACCTTCACTCTTGAAGCACTGCCTGCTGGTGGAGTGAATCTTGTTTTCCTGACAGGAGGCTCAAAGTTACTCTGAATATCTTTGTGCAAATCAGGTACTAATGACATATATCCCAGGCTTTCTAATGTGCTGGAGCAGATATCAAATGGAAATTCGTGCAAATCTTTCTAGTGTGTGTTCCAACCTCTTCACGTTTATTGCTGCAACATATATTGGAGCACCAGGTCTGTGAAGGGATCTTCAATACCCCAGAGCATGTACTCCAGTCTGAAAATAGTCTTTTTTTCCTTTCTTTTCAATTCCACCTCTATTTGCCATTTCTTTTCAGTGTATTCCAGACTCTCAGGAGGTGCTGAGTCCCTCAGTGTGTTGACTTTGATACTCTTCTCTAGAAAAGGCTTATCTGATATATTAAAAATACCTTATTATCCACTGCAAGGTGAACTGGTAGTGGAGGGGATGAGCTCTCAGTAACCCAGAAAAGCCTGAACAACAGTTGTAGAACTCCAGAATTAAGTCTTTAATACTTAAATTTAGATAAAGAGTCTAAAATTAACATAATGCTCACATTTTTTTATAACCATTTTAGTTTCCAGTCACTGCAGTAGTGTTGTTAACACCTGTGTGAAAGTGTAAAATGCAGGATGTTCTTTCCTTGGGGAGCTGTTTAGCTGACATCTGTGGGTTGTTTGCTGCTTTGTTTTCCTGGCTCCAGGAATGACTGAGGAACCCAGAGGCATCTCTGTTCAGCCAGTGTGTGTGCTGGAGAGGGCATGGAATCATGAGCTGTTTTGGGATATTAACATACTGGTCTTGCCTGCATTGCAGCAGGAGCTAAGGCAGCTCACGCTCGTTAGGCTTCTCCAGCTCTAAATGATGAAATTAAGGCTTTCCCACATATTTCTGAGTACAAGCAAAATTCCTCTCGGGAAGTTCCATGCACAGGGACATCTCCTGCATAAACCCCACGTTGCCCATTCCTTGCATTGCCGAAGGGAGGGCTGGCACTGGGCTGTGGCAGGTCTGGAAACAGCAGCAGTGCAGTTTGGAAGCACGAGATGGGAACTGTGCTGAGACCTTGGTGATTGCAGCTCCGGTGTTCCTATAGCAACAGGAGTGTCGTGCTGGCTCTTGAAGGAAGCTGATCCCTTGGGGAGGGCAAGGCTGAGCTGCAGACACGTGCCTGGCTGGGTTAGCCGTGTTCCCTGCATGGTGGGGCACCAAAGCCCCCCCAGGCTGGCTGGGCAGTGAGGAGGGGACCCTGCTCCTGGAATGGCAGAGGTGCTGGAGAAGTGGAGGTCGTGCTCTTCTCAGTGGTTTTATTCAGCTGAACAGGAGGCTCGTGTTAATGTGCTGCTCCTCCCAGCAGTGCAGGGTGTATTTTTAGAATGCCAGGCTAGGATACTGACACTGGGAATTGCAGGGAAGAGTTAATGTTTAGAAGGTTGTTATTGGAAGGGGGTTGAAGAACTGTGTGTATACAGAGATCTTCAGGAAGTGAAGAATTTCGTTAGAAATTCACAACAGGCTAAACCGTCTGATCTCTAAAGGCTTTTGGGGTTTAATTAATTCTGCAGGTGACTACAAACACATCAGGTGTAGGTATCTATTTATCATTCAAAGAGCACTTGGAAATAGCAGCTGGTGGATGTGTCAGCATCTTCCTTTGTGTTAAGGTAGTGTGGTTTTAATCCAGCCTGTGTCCTACTGGCTTGCTGTCACTGTACCCAGGTACCTGCTGGGAGAGCATTAGTGTCAGTCATCCTGGGGAAATTGTCTGAAATTCAGGTGGCCTGATGAGCAGCTGAACCCACTGAGCTCAGTGGAGGTCTCTGGTCTTCACTGCTGTGCAGCAAAATCATTTGACCTTCAGCTCATCTTGGCTTGCTGGGACTGAAGTCCAAGTGGTGTCAAAGAACTCTGAATTCAGCAATCCAAACAACTGCAATTGGAACATAATCACAGCAGGATTTTTGTGGAAGTTAGTGGGGTGAGATGGGCACCATCACTTTCCAAGACAGGACATATAATACTTAGCTACCAGCTAATTATTGGGAATTTCTAGGAAGGAGGAGGGTGGGAGGGTGTAAGGCAGAAGAAGTGGGAGAACTATTTGCATGTCTGAAAGTTTGTGGCAATTAGTACTTCGCTCATGAAAGAAGATGGGAAGTATTTCATTGGGTTTATGTGAAAGTCTGTAATTCAGTGTGGAAATGTGTGCCCAGTGGAGGAGCAGGAGGTCAGGTGTAAGTGTGCCTTCCTCATTGTTCTGTGCATTAATTACTGGAAGTGCAGAGCCCAGCGAAGGATGTGCTAAAAGTAAACCTGGCTCACCATCCCATTGTCTCAGTCACGGGCTCTTGGCAATGTGCAGCTTAACTTTATAACCTGTGCTCTGCTTTTTGCATTTATTTCACTTGATTAGCAAGAAAACATCCATTGTGGGAGCCACATGGGACTGCAGGAGCAGCTCTGTGCACTGCTGCTTCAGCCCCTGCTTTCCTTTCAGCACACGGGAGCCCCAGCTCCCTTCCCTGCCAGTGTTTGTACGCGGGCACTGGAGAGTTGCTTAATGAGCACCTCGTTAGCTTGGTTTCATTTAGCTCTGGGTACTTTGGGTTGTAGGGCTGGGCTTGAACAAAACCTGCCTTTGTGCTGAGAAATGGGGATGACATTTCTCTGGACAAATGTCACCCAAGGTGCCTTTGCTCCAGGACAACTTGAGACATGACCCTGGGAGGTTGGAAGCACTGGGGAGTGTCCATGGCAGTTCTGCTCCCTGACCCCTCTGCCCGTGGCCCCATCAGCTGTGACGGAACTTTCTGTGTGGCTGCTCTTGTTTGGACAAAGTTTGTCTTCCTCTTTGTAAAATTTATCACCTCACCAAGGATAAAATTTGATCTTTGATGTGGGAATAAAAGAAATGAGCATAGGCTGGAGTCTTTACTGCAAGATGTTTTCTGTTAGTGTTGTGCCCTGGGGTTACCCACCCACTTACTCGTCTACCTGGAAGATATTATTATTATCTTTTACATGATAGATGAAATTGTCTTTTTAAAGGCAGTTGCCTGAGGCTTTTGCAAATGCTGAGTTGCATGTGATTCCTGCAGATGAAAACCTTGGTCGTTCTACCAAATAACAAAAGGAACTGAGGAGGGGGCAGAAAATAAAACTGTTCAGAATTGAGTATAAAATCCATTCTTTACTAATCTTGCTTAAAACTCTACCAGGAGACATAGAAATACATTACTAATGTTGCCGTAAGCCTTAATGTAGCTTCTATTATTTATCTTTCCTTTTTTTTTCTCTCTAAAATGAACAGCTAAAGCCCTTCTGCCACCCCTGGTCTTCACTGCTCTTCCTCTTCCTTCCTGTGTATTGTCTCACTGCTCCCTGGTGTTTTGGCAGAACTTTCCAACTTTGTGTTGCCATCAGATTTCATTAGTTTATGGGTTACTTTTCTGTTCCAGCCTCATTTAGGAAAGTATGAAGTAAAATTGGTGCAGAGGCCAAGCATTGAGAAAGTACAGTTGTAATCCCTTTTGTCCCCAGGATTTTCCTTTCAAACACAACCCATAATCTTTCCTTAACGAATTGTTTATCCCCCTTGGCTCTTGATTAAGATTGCCTGTTGTAATTTAAAAAGTACCATGTGGGAAACCCTAAAAATGCTGAAGACCATCAGAGAGGGAGCAGCTTTTGGATGATGTTGTGATTTAAAAAGCCACCTGTGCAGTTTGTTCATGAATTCAGGTACAACCTGCAGTTGTTGTGATTACACTGGTGGTAAAACAAGGGTCTTGCACACTGAATGTGGTTTGCTCTGGCTGTGAAGGGCCAAAATTGTGAATTCCAGACCCATTCTCCATCCAGTGTTCTACTTCCTTTAGGAGGGACATATGGAAAACCAGCAATCCCACAGGCATTCAAGCCTTTTCCACACTTTTACACTGTTCTTTACTGTTCTTGTGCTTTGTCTTCCAAGTAGGACATGGTTTTAAAATGTGGCTTTTCCCCTGCTCCTGGTTTTTTGGTGCTCCTTTCTCTTTTCGCACTGGAAGTCCAGGGAAGCGTCCCAGCATGAGAAGCTCCTGGTGCCATGACCCTGGTGCTGAGGCTGTGCCAGTGTGTGCCCGGGGAATGGGCAGGGGCGCTGGGGCTGTGAAAGCCACACCGAGCGGCACCATTCCCGGCACCATTCCCGGCATCCCCCGTGCCCAGGGCTGTTCCCGTGTTGGGAAGGGCTGTGCCGTGCCTGGGAGCGGGGCTGAGAGCCGGGGGCAGGCAGGGACTCAGGCCTGCCTGTTCACCGTGTGATTATCGGGAGCGGCGCTTCCCCTTCTGCGGGGCGCTTGAAGGGATTTGGCTCCTGTTTAGACCCCGGGAAGGGGAGACCCCGGGAAAACAATGCACATCTGTTAGGTAATCCAGCTCATTGCCTGACGTCATGTGTGATTTGGTGGTTGCCAGGCGCCTCCAGCTGCTCCAGCCTCCTCCGGCGCGCAGGGCGCTGCAGCGAGCGCCCCGCGGGCTGCGCCTGCCCCGCTCCCGAGCCCTGCCGAGCCCGCCGCTCCTCCCTCCCGGCACGGAGGTGTCCCTCGGCACCCCCGCACACACAGCCTGCTTCTGAGAGGCCGCTTGGTCTTACTCGTTTTAAAACCAACAAGGCAGCTCGTTAATTCCAGTCTGGATCCCGGTGCTATATATCATTTATGTTTTGATCAAGGAAAAAACAGTTTGTGGAGGAGATGAAAAGGGAGATGACTGCAGGGCTTCTGAGTGCTGGCAGGAGGGTGCATCAGAGCAGTTTTTGATGTAGCTTTATATAAGATAAGGGTCCTACATACAAAAAACAAACTACTCCTTGGTCCTTAATATTTCCTCCTTTGAGTACATATAACAAATAAATTGTGAAGTGTATAAAAGTAAGTGTAGTTGCATTTCCTGAGTATTGATTTAGCTTTTAAGGACATTAGCAAGGGGAATTTAGACCCATTTTTGACCAATTTTCCTGCTGTATTGCAACTAAAGAGCAGATAAGATAAGAGAAATGGAATCCATGTAACTGAAACAGATGAGGAATTTTTATTAGTCCTCTTTTCGCTTTCATGCAGGTGTATAGGCAGAAGTTGCTTGGGGCACCAAGCTGAGATCTGCTTCTTGATATGCTTCGATAAAAGGCTGGAGGAATTTTAGATGCTGATGCTCCTTCTGAGTTGAATTTGAACTTTCCAAAGCCCTGTAAGAGGATTCTGTGGAGCTGAGCAGTTACCTGGCTGGGGCAGATGCTTTTGCCATCTCCTGGTTTGCCATCTAATCCCTTGACAGAAGGAAAACTGACTAAGGAAAACTAGCCCAAGCACACTGAACTAGTTCGTGAAGGCCAGAGTGGTCATGGTTGCACTCAAACACTTGGGATCACTTGAATGGAGGACATAATTTTTAGAAATTATGTAGACAGTGACTGGAGGATTCATCATATTTTCTAATCAGATAAATGCTGTGAGAGGATCTACAGATGAAAGAAAGCTTTTCCTTTTATCTGCCTTTCTTAGGGATCAAATTTTTACCAGAAATTAAAAATACTGCACTCAGCCCTTCAGGGTTGTTTTCCAGGTCCTGTCTAGACTAAAGATACTGATTTAATCCTCTGCTTTGACACTGCTGTCTGATGTACTTTTATTTCCATATTGTCCTGAAGACATTTCTCTCTAATTGCCTGCTGGGCCACACTCCATGGTTAGGAAGTCCAGGGAGCAGATTTCTCTTCTGAAGATCCCAGGGTACCTTTTGGAAGGAGGAGAGCTCAGTGGGGAGTGTTTTCACCAGCCTTTAGCAGATGTGCTTCTCGAGCCATTCAGGTCTTTCTACCATAAATACCCACTGGAAAGGCCACCCGAGTTTGCAGAGGCTTGGAGATGGTTATGGGAAGGTAATGAACCTCTTTCTGTGCTCAGGGCCATGAGTTTTGATGGTGATTATACACAGTTGATGGCTTCAATTGAAAATAAAATCCAATAACTGAGAAAGTCCACACACTGAATTCTTCTGGAAGGGATTTCTCCAGGCTGGGGATGAAAGCATTGCTTAGCAAAGCTGGATCTCTTTCCTGGGCAAATGAAAGCCTTCAGTTTGAAAGAAAATCCTGCACTTCCATTAGAAAAAGTAACATTTTTCAAGACATGTTAGTTTATAAAGGATGTTTAAATGATTTCTCGTGGGGGGGGGGGGGGGGGGGG
>JAWWEU010000055.1:6674676-6691533 GCA_035583155.1 Acropternis orthonyx | reverse complement strand
CCCCCCCCCCCCCCCCCCCCCCCCCAGAGCAAAAACCTTTCAGCTGACCTATTAAAACAATTTTTTATTTAAAAGCAAAGAGTAATGAAGATCTGTATGTAAAGATACAGTAGAGAATACCTAAATGTCACTTAAAAAGGACAGTGATACAGAGGGAAGTACAAATTTCATTGAACAGCCGAGGTCCTGGTGCTCCAGAGAAGCTCAGTAAATTTCTTATGCAGTGCTGGCGTTTACCAGGCAAAAAGAAAGACTCTCAACATGCCTGTGGTGACAGTCCTCTGTACATTTTCTTAAGTCTTGCTTCTTAGAAACGTGTGAAACAAGGAATTCTTGGTTTTCTTCAAAACCAGACTGATTGCCTTAGGCTTGCAAAGGAACACTTTCAATCCACTGCTGAAATGTTTAGATCACTTTAAATGCCAGTCCCCCCAAAATAAGAAACTGCAGCTTTCTCTTTCTGTCCTCTTTTTGCTTTCCTGCTGTCTTTATGGATGTGCAGGGTGACACTTTGGGCCCTGCACCTCCAAAGGAAGTAACTGTGGCTTGTTTTCCTGTGTCCATTGTTGCTGCAGGTGCTGAGGATGTTGTGATGGCGTTTTCCAGATCAGAGACAGAAGACAGAAGACAGTAACTACAGGACACCTGAACAACCCAGAACTGGAGAGGACAGTGAGAGTCCTGCAGATAGGGGAGGATGGCTGACCATTAATAAGTTCCTTTGCCCACCCTAATTGTTCCTTGGTATTCCTTCTCCTTTGTAGTGTTGTTTCCCTTTGCCCAACCCCCAGAATGCATCTCACAGCCATCTATTCCTGTCAGATTTTGCTACTCAGCCAGGCTGTGCTAATTAAGGACAGACCTAAAGGTGTATCTTTGGTTGGCTCAAAGGGATAGGCAGTGGTTGGCTAAAGGAAGGCAATTTTTCAAACTTGACCAATGGAAACCTTTTATCTCACGTTTTATTTTATATTTTAAAGAAAGCCTCTTGACATCCTACTTCTAAAGAAGCTTTTCATGCTGTGGTGCTTATTTAGGTCAAACTTGTGAATTTGAAGAGGGTTTGATTTGGCTGCATAGAACTGGGAGCAACTTGTGATTGGTGACAATGCAAATGCTTTCCCTTCAGCTGGCTTGCAGGTATTTTGCTGACTCCAGCATTTTCATTGCAGGAAGCTGATGTTTTGGTGCATTGATTATTTCTTTATCCTTACTGACTTGGGGGGGAAGGAGACAAATGTGCTTTGCAATATTTATTACATCTACACACATTTAAACGCTTGCTTTTGGGGGGTCGTTTTGGGGTTTTTTGATTGGCTTTGAAGTCAGGTTTTTTGATTTCCTTTTGGCTGCAGTGTTTCTGATGCAATCAGTTTTTCCATACTCAGCTGCTCTGTGGCCTCGAGCTCTTTTGGGAGCATGTGTGGAAAAGCATATTTGGTTCAATAAATCCACCTGTTTGGGCTGGAACGTGGAGATTCCGGGCCCTCCTGGGCTGCTGGGGGGCCGTGCCATGAGCTCCTGGCACACCTGGCTGCTCAGGTGGCTGCTCTCTTTGCTTCTGACAGAGGAGCTGTGCATATTTTGCAGGAATTGCAAGAATGAGATCTATGGCTGTGACATGAATTTGCCAAATTTTTATAGAGAACATGTGAACTTGTTTAAAATCCTACAGAGAGTTCCACTGTAACCCTTTAATTGCTGCACAAGACTAGCTCTCCCATTAGGAAAAATTAATGATCATTAACTTAAATCCAGCTTGCACTGGGATTTCATAAACTGACGTTTCTGCCTCCTTGCAGCTGTTTGGTGCTGGGAATGCCCCAGGTCCCAGGATAATGCCATTTTCTTCAGGCACTGTTGCAGTGGGGCAAGAGCTGCACTCAGCTGTCAGCACTGAGTATGCAGGTGACACTCTCAGGTTCACTCTCTTTGTAGCTGCAGGGCCTTAAAACACACACACAACACACATTTACAGCCTGAAACAGCTGCATGAATTCCCAGAGTGCACTGACTGTCCAGGAGTCTGCACACAGTCCTTGGCACTGCTGCCCAGACCCAAGCACTTCATTTGCTCTCATGTGTGCAGGTGGTTTCTACAGAACTTCTGGATTTTGCTGTGGGTTGCACTGACTTTGAGATGTTTCAGAATCTATTAAAGCTGAGCTCCATTCATCTGTTCCTGGTTCCTTTCCTACGGTTGTTAATTACGTGCAGTAACAATTGTAGAACCTGACTGTGACAATATGACCATTTTCATGGCAGGAAATTCTGCTGCCAGGATGCTGTTATGGTCTCAAAGTAGGGGAAAAGCTGGAGAAGGCCATGGACTGTGTGCAAATGGAAAAATGGACTTGTGAGCACAAGGAGGAAATTGTCTTGAGCAAATAAATCCTGTGTAATGAGAGAAACTGTACATCTATTTATGCAAACGCTCCTTTTAATTCAGTTGCAGTAAAGTTCAATGTGAAAGTAAATCTTTTACCCCTGTTCGTTGGGGCCAGGTAAGAAATTTCTTTATTAAAATAAACCAGGAATGAGCCCCAAAGATTCTTTAAATTTTGACCTGGTTGCCTACGAGGCACTTTAATGTTGATTTTGGTGCAAAGGGGGGCAGCCCTTGAAGGGTTAATTTAAGGGGGGTGTGTGTGTTTGTGGCTGGAAGGGATGGGCTGGACTGTGGGGGCCTGTCACTGTCAAGCTAAAATGAATCCTCCATGTGTATCTTTGGCATTCCTGAGCTGGTAAATCTTTTCAAGAAGAAAAGTGAAGTGTTCATGTGGCTAAATCTTTTCACTAAAACTGTAACTGTTGCGTAGGGGGTGAAATACAGTTTTTAATAGCTGCTCTTGTTTCATATTGATTTATTACACTGTTAAACTGCCCAGTGAAAGCACTTGCCTCACCTTTGTGCAGGACTGGCACAGACACTCCAAACTCGGGGTCTGCAGTGGTATGTTGAGAAGGATACTCTGGAAAAAACCAATTGTTGTGTAACCACATGATGTGGAATTCAGACACTGGAGGAGTTGTAGCCTCCTGAGAGAATCTGTGCCTGGTTGTTACCTGTGTGCTCTGCCCCTCCCCACTGGTGATTTCTTTCCACCAGGGCTGGAAGATTTATAATAACTCATATATAAATCAGGGAGAAAGTGGCAAAGAGGGCTTTCCAATACTCCCTTTGAATTACATGTCTAAGTATGTATCTTCTGGCTATGGAAACAAAATGGCTATTCCAGCTTTGGAGTCTGGATTAACTGGGAGGTAGAGAAACCCACACACAGTAGGTGAGTGTGGTGGACTTGCTTATTGTTTGTACACATTTCTCAAGCTTTGCCTTTGTGCTTTTCCTTTTCAAGCAAACCATTACTAATAAAACTAAGCAATGCAGAGGTTTAGGGGTCAGAGGTGAGCACAGATCTAATTAGAAATGTGTTTGTGAATAGAAAAGGCTGTATAGCCCAACTACGAACCAAGCAGTGCTTAAGGCATTCAGCAGGGGAGTGTAAGAGCTGCAGAGGCATCTTCCAGAAGAACATGCTCTTTGGGTGGTCCTTTTGGGAGACAAGTTCCTTTAGATCCTCCAGATGTGCTGCTCTACCTCTTCTGGTGGCAGCTGATCATGTACCTCTCCCAACACACAGTGTTCTCCAGGGCTGACCCAGAGCCTCCTCTCCCCCTCCTGGGCAGCAGCTGCTGTTTGCAGGTTGTTGTGTCTGGGCACGGCCTGTTGTAAATGAAAATGAGACTCCACCATTCACACAGACCTTCAGTTTGATTCTCCCAGGTCCTAAAGTAACCCTGGAGTAACAGAACATGTGACTGGAGGCAGAGCAAGGCTTTGGAAGGAGATACTGCCTGGAAGACACTTGGGCCACTAACAAAGTTAAATAAGCTCTTCAGATTTTTTGTTCCTACCTAAGGTAAGTCGTTACTAGAAGTTGTATCCTCTTGGCTGCTCAGTGGCCTGTGTGAAAGTTTCTAATGCTTTACATTAAATGTTTCAGTTCCATAAAATCTGTTCCTAATTTACCAGCAGCCTAAAATAGTTCTGGTGAAGGCTGAAGATTAAATGGCCCATGGAATGCAAAGGCCCATCACCTGTAGCAGAGATCATCCTAAACAAGACCTCAGGGTCATATGTGAGATAAATTTCTAGGGTTATTGAGAGTCCCTTTCAAGAATAAAGCAGTGCCATGTCTGGAGTTATTGCAAGAGGGGAAAAAAAGGCCAGAAGTTAAAAGTTTTGAATCAAATATATGTAATGTGTTTGAAAATATTTTATGAAAGATGCTGAGTGCCTGGGCAGGGAGGGGAAAATACAGTTGGGTTTCTTGTAAGATCAGTCCTTCAGCTTTCTTTTTGGTCTCTTGCCTCCTCAAGGACTGTGGCAGAGCTGACAGCAGAAAAGGCTGTGGGGCACTGGGAGCAGCAGGAACCAGGAGTGCAGGGAGAACAGTGTGTGGAAGTTTAAGAAATCTTGAGTTGTATTGTCTCTCCAAAACAAAGAGTCTTTAGTGAGTAGCATCACTGTTACCCACCAGTAACAAAGACTTCCAAAGCTTAGTTGTTAATAAGGAGCTTTTGAGAAGCTTTGTTAAAGCTGCACAACATTGTTTTAGTGTAACAGGAGCACTGAAGAGCTGCTGTGATGGGGTATTTGCTGCAGGCAGTTGATTTTTAACCCCCCTGACAGCAACATGGTCCATCCAGCCTCAGCTCCACATCCACAGAGTCAGCACCTGCTGGTTACTCAGAGGTGCAAATCCCTGCTCACAGCATCCACAGGAAACAGCATTTATTGTTTCATTGCTTCAAGGTGAAATGTTTTTATTTGTTTTATTTCATCTTCTGACAGGCCTGGATGAATTATTTTACTGAAGTTAGGCAATATAGATGGCCTCATACAAAACTAGCTTTTACGGGTGTTAAAATGTCACATTTCTGTAATCAGGAGCCAGCACAGCACTGCAGGGTGGAGAGACTTTCCTTGCAGCCTCAGGTGATCAGTGATTTGTGTCCTGCCCAGCCTGTACCCTGTGCCCCTGAATTCTGGAGCAGTCACTAAGTAGGTCACTGGATTGCTGTGGTGGTTCTTCCAGGTCTGCCTTAGACTCGCTGTATTTGCAGCACTTTGCACTGCAGTTTCCCTCCAAGCTCCTTGGTGCTGCTGCTTGTCACAGTTCTACAAACACAGAAGTCCTGCAGAACAGGGAGGACCATTGTTGTTACTCACCAAGGTAGGAGCTTGGATCTGTTCCCTGTCACACAGAGGTTCCCTTCCAAAGACAGAAAAGAAATCACCTACTGCCTTCTGAGCTCTGCTTTCATTTGCTCTGCAGCTGATTTGCCCTGAGCAGGATTCCTGCAGTATGTTGTAAACAACCTGGCTGGTTTCCTTTGTAGCCTGAAGCACTTCAATTTTGGGGATTGTTTATTTTGGAAAAGAGAAAAAGTGTTTTTTGAGGCTTTATAGCTTGGCCTGCTTTCAAGCTGCCTCGTGTATCAGCGTGAAACAGTTCTGGTGTCCTGGGCACGGAGTTTTTCGCTGCCCTGGTGTTTCCCAGGTTAACTCTCCTTGAGTGCTGATCTGTGATCAGAGGCCTGTGAAACCACAGGATAAACTTTGAGACTTTAACAATTGTAATGTACCTCCAACCCAGATGTGGACTGATGGATCTATACTTTTATTTTTAGCAGCGAATGGCTGCTGCTGCCCTTTCTGATGCAGTTCCAGGTGCAGCAATGCCCACAGGGTCCGGAGAGGATCCCCTTGGCAGGAGTAGCTGGACACACTGGGCCCCCTCTCCCTACGTGCTGTGCCTGACCACTCAGCTCTTTCCCACTCTCTGAGGAACACAGCAGGTTAACAACTTTTTTTTCCCCCCAAGGTTGTAAAATATGTCAGGTTAACCTTGGTACTTTAAGTTGGTTCAGCTGAATCCTAAGGTTCCATCTGCATTGTGAGTGAGGCTCTCACAATATTAGGGGCCCAAGTAGTTAGATTTCTGTTTGAATGGGTATTAGTGTTCTTGGCTTAACTGTTGGGGTTTTAGCCCCAGGTGAAGGATTAGTTCCCTGTGTTTCATTTGCACTGCACACTCTTTGGTATGGCTAATTGCAAATTTTGGAAGACACAAATCATAATTAAGTTCTACAAGCCTGTGGAGTTTGCACCACAGTCCATGTGTTGTCACATAAAACACGTTCCCGCTTTGCAGTGAGGTGGGAGTAATTTTCCTACTCAGGAGTAATTTTCCTACTCAGACAGGGCATAGCTCAGTGCTCTCCTGGTGCTTGCAATATTCAAAGTGATGGAAGGAACAAGGCTGAGTGTTCTGCAAATACCTTTCCCCAGGTGAGGGGAATTCTGTGAGGTAAGCATATAGTGAATAGTGTAAATTCACATCAAGGCTAGATGCAGAGACTCACCTGGCCAAGGCTGTGGCTCCAAACCCTGTAGTTCCACCTGGGGGAGGGTGGTTGTTCTGAGCTGCCAGAAGAGCTCAATAGTTCCTGTTGTTTCCTGCCCTTAGTCTGTTCTTTCAGAGAAACTCAAGGCATAATTGCAGAGCAACTTGTGACTGGAACTGAAAGGGAGCTGAGTAGTGCCTGGGGTGCAAACAGCAGCCCCGTGTTCAGCTGCAGCAGCAAGGAGGTGGCACTGGAACTTTACAGTGAGCCTGTGGTCACACTGATGGTTTTGGGGTTTGGTTTTGTCTAACTGTGTGAAGGGATGGAAAGTTTCCATGATTTCAGAGGAAGGATGATGCTTCAGAAGAGGGCAGCTTGGGATGTCGTTACCGTACATACATGTATCCCATGAGCTGGAGGGCCCTGGTGGAGCAGTGGCACAGGGGCTCGTGCCCTGTAACCCACCTGCAGCAGCCAGAGCCTGCCTGTGCCCTGGGGGGGTGGGAGCCCAAGGGGTGCCCCTGCCTGGGCTCCTGCAGGGACAGTTCATGGCACAGTCTCTGCTCGGGAGGTGTTTATAGTGGCTTCATTCTGCTGGGGGGTCTCTGGGAGGTGTGAGGAGGGACACGGGGCAGGGCAGGCAGGGATGAGTTCCTGTAGGTGGGAGCACAAGGCGACGGCTCTGCCTCGCTGTTGTGTTCTCATAAGCTTCTTTGAGCCTGCAGAGAGATGGTAATTAAACTAGACAGAATCTTAAGCTTGTGCCTTGCCTGGCCAGCAGCACCAGACTCCAGAGCCTCCCTCTGAAAGGAGCCGTGCCATGTGCTGGTTCTGTACATGCTTAGCTGCTCACACCATATGGGCCTGCAGTGGTGCTTTTTGTTTTAGTCTGACCTTGACCCTGAGGTCAAGGCTGAGACTAAATGGGGAGTGTGGACTTACCCTGCCTGTTGGAGCTATGTGAGCATTTTCACCTGATTTTTTGCCTTCTCTCTAAAGGTAGCAAAGTGTAAATGTCAGAGGATTGGAGCAGTGCAAGGAATTAAATGAAATCTTTTCACTTTCAGTGCCATTGTCTTGCTTCCTCCTTTTGACCTGGGTAACTGAGAAGTGTTTAGATTAACTCCAGCCCAGAGACAAACAGGAAAGGCTTGCTAAGGGTTGTGCAGGCACCACAACCAGCAGAGCTCAGGTTGTACCTGCTCTAGTAAACAGCAGACTAGCCTGGTACACTGTGTATGCAAAGATTCCCAGCTCACATCCTTCTGCAGAGAACGCCCTTTCCTCTGCCCTTGGAGGTTTAGAGAGAATTTGTCAGGAGCAGCACCTTGACTTAAATCCCGGTGAGATGGATCACAGAGAATGAGATCTTTGGCATAGTGAGATCCCAGAGCTGGTAGTGCTTACAGCTCAAAGTCAACACCTTGAATTCTGCTCAGACAGAAGGAACATGAAATTCAGCTGTGTCAGGTTGCTGCAGAGCAAAGCCACAAAAACACCTTTGAAACACAAGTACTGTTAGATATCACTGAGGGATCACAAGCAACATTCAATCTGCAGGATTAGGTCGTGGCTGAGTTGAGTTTAAATTGTTTCTGTAATTCTAAAATGACATTTACTGACATCTTTGCAGGAAAGGCCACGGTGCTTTTGTGTTCTGATGGAGAGTATGTTCTGCCACCTGGGTAGAAAGAAGAGGTCATGTGTGTTGTTTCTTTAGTCTCCTGTCTTGACAGAGTGCAGAGAGTTGGTTCTGTCTGGTCCTGAATAAGTCTTTGTGAAGGTTGTTAGCACCATTCTTGCTCAGAGCTACTAAAAAGAGGGAGGGAGCAGTAAGGGGAGACAGAGAGAGATTAAAGGGGAAAACCCAGTAGGTTATAAATGCATTTTCCTCTGTGCTGGAGGTTAAATAATATTTTATGTGTGTGACACAGATACTGTAATTAAGGAGCTGTCAGGCAGAATGAGAACTGGGCAGCAAAGGGAGCAGAGATGCTTGAGGGAAAAGGGTATGAAAATGTTCTAGTGCTGAATCCTCCTGTGCATATCCAGTGTGTGATGTGTGGCTTTGTATGCCTTTCACTCAAAAAAAAAAAGCTATTCTAAAGATACTTAGAGTGTTCTTCTTCATTTCTTAAGCATCTTTTTTGTCTGAGGTGCCTCACTGTGACGTTAGTTTAGAAAATGGTCAGAAGCTCTAATCTGTGCTGCTGCTTCAGGGTCCAGGATTAGGACTGTAGAATGGCATATGATAATCTTGTACGTAAATCACAGCTTTAACAAATGGAAAAGGGTTATCCTGTTTACTCAGTTGCAGACAGACAAGCTCCTGTGCATCTTGCTCGGTTTGAGGACTCCTCAGTCACTGGAGAGCCTCTGGAATTCCAGCTGTCATCAAACTCTCCCCTTCAAATGGGCAAAACCTGGGCGCTCAGACTCATTTTTAGATCAGGTCAATAAATCCTTGGCCTGTCCCGAGTTGTATTTAATGTTCCACAGATGCCTGTCATTCCCAGAGGCTCTTCCTCCTGCAGGAGCTGCCTGTGTAAGCTGGGCTTCAGACAGGATGATATGCCTGTCTCATCTCATAAGCTTTTTACTTACACTCAGTGGACAATGTACCACTGAAGCAGCAGTAAACAGGGAGCAGGGTGTGCTGGTAGCTTGCACTACAAAGCACTGCACTCCAGTCATTTAGCACAACATGGGATTTAAAGGCCCCCCTGCTTCCTTTTGCAGAAGACAGTGTGTCATTCCACTTATTCAGCTGATCCACTTTTGACAGGCACAGAACACTGGATAGAGCAGAAGGAGAAAAAGTAAGAAGTCTCCTGTCAGAGGCTTTTTGTCCAGACTGGAAACAAGCGAAAGCTTGAAATGTAAAAAGGTACAGGTGGAGTGGAAATTCATGGCAGCTCTGTTTGTCTGAGGAGTGGGATGATCCTGTTGGGTCCAGAAGAGGTGGATCCCACAGAAATGGGCACATAGGCTTTCCAAAAGAACTCACTGGAAATGTTTTATCTTCCTTCACTGAGCAGAGGAAAACATGGAGTTAACAGTCTAATGGGTCCATTAAAGCAGTGCATGTTGGGATGGAGTAATTGCTCTAAATCACTGGGATTCACTTATACATACTGGGCTGGCTGGGCAGGGAGGACACAGCCTCACCCGTGGGGATGTTGGTTCTGCTGGCTACAGGAGCCTTAGCTCAGTGTGTGTGTGTGTGTGTGTGTGTGTGTGTGTGTGTGTGTTTCCTGCTTTGTCAGGACAAAGCAGCTCTTTGCTGGCCCCCTTTAGGGTTCCTGTGCTCACAGCACCTGTCCAAAGGCACTGAACAGAGCTCTGCTCTTCTCCTGGCACTGGCAGGTCAGTGGCTGGGTCAGTGGCAGCACCAGCCCTCTGCACATCCCCAGAACACTATTCCACTACTTTGGCACAACCTTCCCAGCCCAGGGCAGGTCAGTGTCAGCAACTGACCATCTTTCTGTTGCAGAATAACCAAGGAAAGCAGCATCCAGCTGTCCCAAGGGCAGACAGCGTGTCCTTGTAGGGAGACTGTACCTGGGAGGTGCCTGGGGGAGGCAACGGGCCCCTGCCTGGGCAGGGAGCTCCCTGGGCACATTAATCAGGGCTGGCTGTTCCTTAATCCCCTGATCCTTCCCACACAGGCGTGTCTGCCTGCTGGGCCCTTCTCCCCTGGAAATGGGGCCGCAGCGATTACATGGGGGCCATCCAAACGTGATTAGCAAATCTGCAATTAGAGGGGAGGCCAGGAGGGCACTGCTTTACTGCAGGAAGGGGCACAACTGCTATCTGTCAACCAGAAATTAATATGTGAGATGACAAAGGATTTAGCTGGGCTCTTTCTGATGAGACTGTAACTTAAATAGTCTGGGCACCGTGAGGAAGGGCCTGGGGGGGGGGGGAAAGAGAGGAGGGGAAAAAACAAAGTAAAAGGGCGTTTTCCTCCTGAGCAGATTATTTCAAGAGGGACTTTTTAAAGCACGATAGATAGTTTACATAGGTAAAAAGCACAGCCTCAGAAACTGGGATGTCTGCATCAATTCTAACCTGTGTCCCAGACACGTGTTGTGACTGACCCGCAGGAAGGTCCCCGTGTCCTTCCGCAGCCAGGAGGGCAGTGCTGCGGGGATGGCCCTGCTGGCTGAGCTCTGGGAAGCTCTGGGGGTACCACTGTGTCAAGTGCTGTGCGACTGTGTGGGAAATGCCTATGGAAGCTGCAGCCCCAGTGCCAAGTCTTTGACGTGTCTGTACCTACTTTAGTCAAATCTCTCCACCTTAATGTCTTATACTAGCAAGAGTGCTTGTTTTTTTTTCCTTATTCCTGTGGAATATCTACCCAGTGTTGATCTGAGGATGATCTGTGCAGTTACAAACCATCCTGGTTGACCCTTTGGAACTTTGTTTTGCCGAATGTCACTGAGTTCCGTGGCTGTCAGTGGGAGATGAGAGGTGCTGGTGACAGGGAGCCCTTGAACATGTGATGGCACTGCTGGCAGAGCCTGTGTGGCAGTGCCAGCACAGCCCTTGTGGCCCTGCTGCTCCTGCCTCCTTGTCCTGCAGGGATACAAAACTGCAGGGCTGTGGTTTGCTTTCATTTGGAAGTCTCTGAGATGCTCTGCAGCCCAACAGGAGCATCTGCTCTTCTTTTTGCTGAAGAACATCACTGGATCTTCTCTGTACAAGCTCATTTTTAAAACCCCATTGCTTGATTTTATTAATATGTAATGATTTGGCTCCTTTTACCTACAGAAAATTACTTACCAGGATAAAATGCAAGAATTTGGCTAACGAAAGGGGACAATAAAGAGTGTAATTGTGTTAATTATCAGAATACCAGACATTTAATTAATATGCCACAGGAATAAAGAGCAAGTGTACTAATAGCACATAATTGGACTTAAACTACACCCTTGGTAGAAGCTTCTGCAATGGAACTGTTGTGTTTGTGCTCCTTTTCAAATTAGCAATAAGGAATAAATTAACATCCATTTTCTTGCCCATACAAAGACAGGATCATATTGTGGGGCCGGGTAATGAATTCAGAGAATGCCTTTACATTCTCATATGGCTCCTGGGGAGGGGAATACTCATGCTCATGACTCTTCTCTTCTCCCTTGCAGGGAGGCAGGCACAGGGAAGTGGAAAACCTCATTGTGTGACCAGATGTTTGCAGAATACCATGAGCCTAAAGAACACAAAACATCTGCAAGCTGAGAAATTTAAACCTTGTCACCAGTACCTGGTGCAAAGATATGAGATGGTTTCTCCATCCATCCTTTTATACCTGGTATGTTACTGGACTGTGCTGTCAGATAAGGAAATAGGGTAGGGGCTGAAGTGTCCCAAAGGGACACCTGGGGTAGAACTGTGGAAAAAATACATAGTTCTTCCCTCTTTTTTTATATGTGTGTATCTTCCCCCTGCATAAATCACTCAGTTTTCTGTATAAACTGGGGAGTTAAAGCAGCTGTTAACATGGGCATGGCCCACTGTGCTGCTCTTCAGAGCAGGTTCATACAGTAATTGATGAAACAATGTGGAACCACTGGGATCCCTGTTTTTTATGGGCATACATTGTAGAAAGGCTCACCCAGAGCACCTGACTGTTATTCTTGTTTTATTGAGCTAGAGGATGGTTAGTAAAAGAACTTATTCCTGATGCTGGTTCACTTTCTCTACTCTCTGTCTTTAGTGGTGTCTTACTAAGCTTTACAAATTATTTATGTAATGCTTTTTAGAGGCCACAGTGGTTTCAGGGACTTAGGAGACCTCAATACCCCTTCAAGCAGGGAAATAATTTTTTAAGAAATAGGTCCGGTTGTGTTCAAACTCCACTTTTATTTGTACAACACAGCTTAAATAGCCATTGTGGTGTTCAGTGCAAGGACTTATGTTAATAAAGCCTAAATTTTACTGAGGTCCTTAACAAGTATTGCTTTTTAGGTAAAGACAGCCAGTCTGTTCAAGGTATTTCAAGGTATTACAGTATTTCTTGATTTGAGGTATTTCAAGGCATTGCAGTACTTGTTAGTTCTTCCTCCCCTTTTTGTGCCCTGCTTTCCTAAATATGCAAATGGAAAGCCTAGAAATTCTGTCTTATTCAATTGTAATGCACCTGTCACCACAATATCCAGACACCTGCCTTTTACTTCACAGAAGTATTGTGAGGGTGCATTAATTAACGCTTGTAAGTGCTCGGAGATCCTGGGATGGAAGGTGCTAATGAGTTGTAAAATATTATAATGATGATGCAGAATATTCAGCTTCTCTTTGTAAGGCAAGACTTGCATCTTCCCTTCATTGCTTTCATGTTTCTGGATGCATATTTTGTAATAGAAGGTAAGTCTGAGCAGGAAAAGGATAGAACAAGGTAGAAAGATTGTAAATGCTGCTGGTTTTCTTGTGAGGGAGCTGGTTGGTTTTGTGTTCTTCTTTGCTTATTGAATTTTCTTTTTGTCTCTCTGATGAACCTGTACTTCAATGGCTTGTGGAGAATTCTCTGAATGCTCAGAAATGTCAGGGGAGAAGATTTTCTTCCTCAGATTGCCAAGGCCTTCATTTGCATCCCCTAAATCAATTCTCATACGTGATCAAAGCACTTCTGGAAATTTTCAAGTGTGAGGAAAACCAGTCCTCTAATTCTCTCTCCTTGAAAATATACAGTGAGGTTCCAATGCATTAAAAAATAATAATAAAATCTTAATCTACTGACTCTGAAAACATGAGATTTATGCCTCTCTATGTTCAGAGGAATGCAACTGTGTATATAGGGGACAGCAAGGACAGAAAATACAGAACATGTCATCTGTGTGGGTTTTGTCTTCCAGCTGGCAGGGGCATTGCTCTGGCATTTTGTTGTGGAGTTTTCTTTTGAGCAACCCAAAGGATGCCTGGTGCCTTACAAGAGTGCTCTGTGGTTTCATAGGCCTCACTGTGCAGAATTCATTCTTTATATTCACCCTGAATTAGCTTTTCCTTAGTCTCTCGTTATTGTTTGCTCTTCCTGCTTGGCTTAGACTGATAAAGCCATGTCAGAACCAAAAAATACTGAAATTCAAATTCCCCAAATGCTTTGGGATGATCCTATTGCTTTCTCTAGTGGGAATGGGAGCAGCAGGAGCGGAGCTGTGAGGCAGCTCCTCAGAAGCTGCTCTGTTCTTGCCCTCATCTAATAGTGTGCAGGCAGCTCTCTCATGAGCTTAATTACTGCATAGTCTCTATGGCAATTGGTCCCCTCTCAGAAGTGGTTTCAAGGCAGCTGTGGTACACTGGTGGAGGAGATAAAGCTGGGCTCTAACTTCTCCCTAAAAGAGATCATCATGTGCAAACAAACTGGTGTGCAGACATTAATTGCACTGAGATGGAAACCAGCCCACACCCGGTTCTGGCCCCTTTTATTTAAAGACAACGATTTTCTCAGTGTGGTTCTAGACTATTTGAAGTTTGGGCCCTTTCCCTAGATCTGCCCTTTTAAACAAGTCCAAGTCTAATATCCAGAAGTAACAGTACCTATTCTCCATTTGTTCCAAACCCTTTATGATCCTGAGCTCTCACAGCCCAGATCCAGATGTGCTGTTGACTTACCTGAGCACGTCTCTCTGCTCCCTGTATTTATGGTGTGCACTGCCTGCCTCTCAGTACCAAGCAAGTGCATTCATTTTTACCTATCACCTTATCTGTTCTGTTCTGGCTGCTCAGCTCCCTCCTGACAAGTGCAATAAATGTGTCCTCCTGGGTCCTTGCAAGCCAGGCATTAGTCACACTGTGCATTTCAAGGACATCAGCCCGATAGGTTTTCAGCTGAAACAGAAAACATGTTCTGCCAGGAGCCATTTGTTCCACTTTTGCTGCTTACCAATAAAATAAAAATCAATGAGTTTTTTGGAGCTTGAGAAGCAGGTCAGAGAGTAGGAGGGAGATAAGTGGTAAAAATGAAGGTGCTGAAGTTGGTTCCCTGAGTTTCTCTTTGAAATCGTGGCATGTGGCGTTCGGGCTAGAGTGAGGATCCCTGTCAGCGTGGGAAACGCGGTTCCCCGTGGCAGGCAGGAACAGGACAGGCAGTGCTGAACAGCACGCGGGGCTGGGGCACACCAGGTCCCACTGCGGTGACACGCCCAGTTCAGTTTTGTGCACCAGGAGGTGCTGGAGAGGGTGCTGTGTTTGCTGTAGTGTCACAGGTTCGTGCTGGGCTGCCTCCGCCGTCCCTTGTGTGCCCTCAGGCCCTGGACTGCCCCTGCAAACCACTCAGTCATCCAACCAAACAGAGCCATCGAGCTGAGCCTGAAATACAGACTCAAGAATTGTTTGCTTTACTGAATCAGTGCCTTAGTCACAACTGACTCGGAGGAGTTTTGCTTAGAGAGTGAAATGCCACCAATGTGTTCTCCTTCCTTGGAAATTTCCCAGTTTCAGCTTGACTGATGCAGCTGATTAATTCATCTGAGCTGGTAGTGTCATTGTGTAATAAATAAAGTTTACCTGGGCACAGCATTTTTTTCTCTTAAAACTGTCTCTCCTTCCTAATTCTGCAGGATCAGAATAATTTAACCGAGTCCTGATGGTAGCACTGAAGTCTCTTCTCCCTGTGGCCCGTGGTGCT
The DNA here is from genome assembly GCA_035583155.1 of Acropternis orthonyx. Lineage (NCBI taxonomy): Eukaryota > Metazoa > Chordata > Aves > Passeriformes > Rhinocryptidae > Acropternis > Acropternis orthonyx. Next base: position 6,676,496 of record JAWWEU010000055.1, on the reverse strand, counting down.
GGGCTATAATGCATGACACAGCCCAAGGGAAACACAAAGCTCCTTTAAAATGTGTTTTTGCCACACCTAATGATAATTTATTTTCCAAAAAAAAAATGTTTCATTAGAGTATGTGTATTTGCATGACCAGACTTATGAGCCCTCCTCAGATACCTTTATGTTGACATTGAAGCTCTGTCCATAGTTAGGTTCCTAGTCAAAATCCAGTATTTGGGTCAACACTGGGTGTGTTATACCATGTGTGCATCAACGGGCAATCACCTTCTGACTGATGGTATCTTGCCTTACAAATCTTACTAATGGGGTGGTTCTCACTCAGACATTACCTTAGTAAGCCTCCTCTGGGAGTCATACTGAGCTGGACAGTCCTACTCTCAATACAAAAGGAAAACACATCATGTAGCAAACTGTCAGCTGAAGCTGCGTTGGCAGAATGTAAAGACTCAGCTCTCTGACAACAGATGGGCTCCAGGCTTCTTCTGACATGATCTGCCATCCAGCATATGTTAGCCAGGCTGGGAAATCAAGGGGGTTTAGACTGAGGCTTTAGCTTTATTTAAAAAAAGAAAGATGTCTTAGCTCTTGGCAGACCAGATGCCCTACAGTCAGTGGGATAAATGTGGAGTAACTTGCTTGGCTAAGGGAGAGCTCTGGAGCACAGGAGAGGAACTGGGGGGTGCTTGCTGTGTTGGGCCACAGGGTCTTGTTCTTCGAGTTCCTTCTCTGCTCTGCACTCGAATACAGCAAGTAGAGATGGTTGGGTTTGAGGGTGGAGGAGGCAGAACATCCTGCCCTTGGGTATCCAAATGCAGTGGCTTGTGCAGACAGATTCTGTCACCCTGTGAGATCTCAGTCCCTGCTCCAGGGCAGTGAACACGTTGGGTTCTCACCTTTGGGCTCTCCCTCTCGAGCTGGGGTGAGCAAGGTCGGGACCAGCTCCGGGCTTGCCTTGGGAGGGAGCGGGAGGCTTTTCCAGCACACATCAATCTTGGTATTTAAACTGCACAGTGTTTTCAAATAAGGAAATACCACATCTCTAGGATCCTGAACATTCTGGACTTTTATTTTTATTTCGCTGTGGGAGTGAAATGGCTAATAGGTACAAAGCATGAGTAGTCAAATCTAATTATAAAATAAGTTGGTTGCATTGTAGTTGTCAAAACTCTGATCACGGTAAGGTAGTTTTTTTCCTCTGTTGAAAGATTTTCTGATTGAAATTTTTGATCATAGAGAAAAGAACTTTTCTGTTACAGGACAAGCTGGGAATTTTTCTGAACAGAAAATTATTTCTTATACAGCTTTATACGGGGTTTAACTCAGGTTGGGGAGGGCTTCATTAGCAGTTATTAAATCAGCTGTGTGAGGTTCGGGGGTACCAGTTTAAATCATCTATGTGAGGTTTTGGCGGGGATCAATTTAAATCAGGTGTGTGAGGTTTGAGGATACCAATTTAAATCACCTATGTGAGGTTTGGGGAGGGGTGAGGGTGATGGGGAGAGAAGGGCTGGAGACACACCATTTTAAACCAGTTGTGGGAGGTCTGGGAGGGGTACCGATTTAAATCAGCTGTGAGTGGTTTCGGGGGGTCAGGTACCTATTTAATTCAGCTGTGAGAGGTTTCGACGGCACGAGTTTCCATCAGCCGGGGAAGGTGGTGGAGGGCACCCGTTTCCCTCAGCCGTGTGGGGTTCCAGGAGGCAGCGGCTCGGTGCGGCCCGGTGTGCCGAGCCCAGAGGCGCGGGCCTGTCCCGGTACAGCCCCGCAGGTGTGTGTGCAGTGTGTGTGCAGTGTGTGTGCAGTGTGTGTGCAGTGTGTGTGCA
>JAWWEU010000055.1:6595342-6668481 GCA_035583155.1 Acropternis orthonyx | reverse complement strand
AAGCCCAGTTCCCTGTTCCATAGTCATTTGCATTCATTAATTCCTTTAAACAGCAGGAGAAGGTTGCTGCTGGTTATCTGATGGCTGTGGTTCTGCAGCATCAGCCGCTGCCCTGGGGAAGCATCCTTGCTTTGCGGCCCGCTCGCTGTGCTGCGGGCAGGCGGGGGGCCGGGCCGGGGGGCTGAGCGCGTCCCGCCGGGGCACAGCCAGGGCCGGAACCCCGCGCTGGGGCACCCGGCAGGGCCGTGCCCAGCCGGGGCGGGCTCCTGCTCCCCCCGGGGCTCGCTGTGCCAGCGGCACCGGCAGCAGCTTTACCCTTCCGTTTGCCACCTGGAGAAAGCGGAATGCTCAGCTGTCCTTGGAATTTCTTCCTGCCCACCGAAAGCTGAGTAGAAGTCGGCGTTCTATGTTGTGCCACTGCAGCTTCCCCCACTTGACTGGATTAAATGCTCGCTGGGATTTACAGCAGATTCCAGTTGAGGCGCTTACAAATAGTGTGAATATTGTATTTCAAGGAAACCAGTGTAGTTTATCCCAGTTAAATGGCAAGAGATTAACAGCTCAGGGCACTTTGTTAGTGTCAGGCTTGGAATAGGCCGGCTGTTTTGGTTTGAACTTAACAGTCCGGCTTTGGCCAACTTTCTCTGTAGATTGCAGGAGTTTTATGACAATTAAACTATGCTTTCCCATTTGCCCCCCTCTTTTCAGTCCAATATTTAATAATATCTGAGGTCAGAACAGCACTTGGTTCAGTTTGGCTGAAGGGAAGCAGTGATGTGTCTCTCTCATGAGCTGTGCCTCATGTTTCAAATGCTGGCTTGAGAATTCCTTCCAGTGTGTGGTTCTGCTGGAGTCAGTAGATCAAAAATACGGATAACAGGCCTTTCCTGGATATTCAGCAGTAAGTTGGGTGTTCTAAAATCCAGTGATGTTTAGCCTTCATACACACAAAGGGATAAGCTTTATGTTTTAAAATCTGGTGATGTTTTACCCTTCTGAAACACAAAGGGGTTTAAGCTTTATGATTTTATTGTCTGCAGCACAATAAAAGGACATGACTTTGCTTTCAGCTGGGCCTGTTGTTTGAAGGTTCACTAGATTGCAGATGCTCAGCATACTCATAATTCTGTTCATATGTGCTTACAGTACTTGAAGGATTTACAGAACTCCCTACCCGGCTGTAGTGGGATTTAGTAGGTTGCTAAATTAGGAGAAGGTTTCTCAGTGCTTTAATTTGTTTTATTTTACTGTAATGTACATTCAGAAGCATTGCAATGGGTATGGAAGGGTTTTTCCTGGTAGAGATCTGCTCTAGTATTTTATACCAGGCCCTTGCAAGGACGAAGATGAATGGATAAAAGGACTCAGATCTCTTCATTTGGGGTGTAACTGCCCAAGATGCACTGACAGAAGAATACTCAGTTGTGCTCCTGATGCCAAACCTGTGTTGGTGGGACCAGAAATTTGAATTCACAGGCAGGTTTCTATCAGAGCCATGTGCTTCCCTCTGAGGTGCCTTTGAGCGTGAGAGACAGGGAGGTCTGGGAGGGTGCAGCACAGGGAGCCTCTCTGGCTAAATACAAGTGTGGGTGACACTGAACTGGCTCTGTGGTGTGCTGGATGTTCAAAGTGTGCTTGTGTGAGCTGTGGGGGCAAGTGTGTTGCCGTATTGAGTAAAACCACACGGTGGTGATTAAACACTGTTTGCATTAAAGCTGTTTGTTTTGAGTCCTCTCTTGGTGCATTGTTCTGGATGAAGATGATACATCCTGTCTACTGTTGCTGCTAAGCAGGAAAAGATTGCAGATGAAAGCATGTTGGGAGTATTATGGTTTCCTCTTTGAGCTCTCTAGGTTTAATTGTTAGTTGAAGTGTCCTTTTACCACTGTTCTTAATTCCCTGGTAAGCATATGGCACATGACACGAATCCATTTTAGTTTGTTGGAGAGGCAGGATTCCAAAGTCTGGGTTAGCTGTGCATCTCTGCCTCTTGACAATCTGCTTATATAATCCTTCAGGGGTGAAAGAGCCCGACTCAGCTGTGTGATGGTGTTCTAGCTGTGCTGTATATCTTGCTGTGATTGCACAGGCATTTCTTTTGTAAGTTGTTAATCTCATGCAGACCAATACCTGGGTGATGCTCCCTGCTGAATGCCCTTTGGTGTGTTTGCTGTCACCTCTGGCAGAGCATTTCTTACATTTGACTAAATATCTGCACTAAATGTCCTTCCCAACAGTAGTTAAGAATCAAAGGCATGTGGTAGCCCAAGAGGGGTTTTAAGTAACAAATACACATTGCCTGACACAATTTAGGTGAGACTGATATGTGCTGAGCCTCAGTGTGAGGAGAGTTCGACCAGGAGAGACTGTCAGGAAGAATTAGTTGTTACACCACACATCCTGGTTCTGTGCACTGGGAGCTCTGTGCATCTTTGGGGAGCACAACATAAAGCTAAATATTTAATAATTGAGGCACTCTCATGTTGGCATGTCACATAGTAGATGGTAACCTACTAGATAACGTATTTTTAGCTTGCATCTTCAGTGATGTACCAGAAAACACTTTTTGCGGGTGGCAGGGATTCTGCATTGCTGTGCAGCAGAGGGGGGCAGTTGTGTGGAAGGAGGCTCAAGTGATGAGTCTGCAGGCTCTGAGCAATTGAAGGATGCTTTCAGGGGTAGTTCTTTAGTGGGGTTTTCCAGTCTCCTAAAACAACTACTGAATAACTCATGTTTGATCTCTTTTTCACCTGTTCTCTTCATAAAAAACCCCATGTAAGACAAAATGCTGAAACTAGAAAAAGCCTTGATGTTCAGAAGAAGACTCCCCCAGCTGGTTCCCAAGTTCTCCAAGTGGGAGGGAAGTAGGGTGTAAGCAACCCCCCGTGCTGGGTGTTGGCCAGTCCTTTCTGGTGTTCTCCCTGCGGGCTGTGGGTGTCACACCTGGCACTGCTGGCAGGGGCTCCCCAGCGCTGGTGGCAGGTTTCTGGATTGCACTTCAGGGCCGTGGTAAATCCCAGCAGAGTCAGAAACTAATTTAGATTCTCCGAGTTACTTTTGGGAAGCCTCCAGGGACGCTGAACTCTTCTGAACGTACCTGGCCAGGATTTTGACTCAAACATTTTAATTTAGTAAAATGCTGATTCAGAATTAGAAAAATCAAAGAGGAAAATACTGAAATTGGTGTTGTAAATAACTTTTTAAAAAGAAAGTATCAAGCATTTTGACTTTGTTTTCCTTTCAGTTAACAAGCACAAGCCATGGATTGAAACCACCTATCATGGCATAGTTACAGAAAATGACAACACAGTGCTCTTGGACCCCCCTCTAATAGCCCTGGACAAAGATGCCCCTCTGCGCTTTGCAGGTAAGGAATTCTCTGCATTTCTGTCTGGAGAAGTGAAAATGCCTTCTTGGAGACAAATGCTGTGTGATGTGTTTTCCTTAACAGTAGTTCTTAGATCCTAGGAAGTGTTTGTGCGTGGCCTGGAGTTTTATTCAGATTTTCAGCTGTATCCCAGTATCCAAACCAGGGAGTCCCTTCTTTTGCAGGTATTCCATGCTGCTTTCAACTTCATGTGTATGTGTTAATTTTTCTGAGGTTTTATTTTTGCTTTATTTTCATAGTGCCTAACCTTTTCCTCAGTCTCTAGATTCCACATCCCACAGCCTTCACTCTGGGACTTCGGCAACAATGATTTTCTTGCCATTCTCAAGAGAGTTTTTGGTTTTCTTGTTGTTCCTGATTTGTGTCTTAATAGAGTGAAAAGACTAATTAGTAGAATTAAGATTGCCTGTCTGTGATCAGTTTGCCTAACAGTCTGGGACATTTTAAGAAATGGACAACCTCTTCTGGCTGAAGAAAAGGCTTTTTATGCCCTAGCAAAGAGTATAGAGAATGATATACAAGATATTTGCAAAATGTGGGCTAATCCTTCACTTTGAACATAGGACTGAAAGGTGACATTTTTCTTACACACTTAGGCAGGCAGTAGCTTTCTTTCAGAAAACTATTTAAGAATGCTGTGTTCGTTAATTGGATGCAGTATTATGGAAAGTACTTTTTTTAGTTCGACAAAGTATTAGAAAGATGTGTTTGAAGAATACCGTTGGGCATTTGCAGATGTTTAAATTACTGGTAGTGGATAACACAAGCTTAAATTGGATATTTTGCAGAAGCTTCCTTGGTTAAGTAAAATTTGAGAGCTGAGAATCCGAAGTGAAATGCCTAAAGCTTGTGAGATGAGCCATTTTTGGGAGCATTGCTTAGCCTGGCTTCAAGGGGGAAGGGATAGAAAAGGAGAGTGATTAAGTTAAATTAACAGCCATTTGAAGTGTTGAGCGCTGCATTGTTATGGCAATTTGGTCACAATTTTCTTAGAGTGGTGCTTAAAGTAACAGTTTTGTTGCATTATCATAAGGCTGTAATTATCTCCAGGGAAGTTGGAAATAATGGTGAACCTCTAAAATTCAAACTTTCTCGTGTCTTGGATACATATGGCAGAGGTTCTTAACTGGAAATAAAACTGCTATCTTTGTACAAAAACCTTTTCATTTCCAAATGAAGATCCAGGAAACCTGTCAGGTGAAAGGGGGTTTGTGTACTCAGTGAGGAGGAGAACATCAGTCACCTCTCGCAGTTCTGCACTGCTGTAAATGTGGGTGCTGCTCCTTTGGCAGCATTGAATGGATGCTGAAAATGGCAATTTTATACCTCCTGGTTAGCAATGTTTTCAGGAAAACACTGTCAGAGTGTTTTCAAATATATTGTCAGATTTGCAGAGGAAAATTCAATGTCAAAGCATCTTTCAAATGAGCCTTTTTTCATTGGGTTGATTGAAATGGTATAAACCTGCTTTCATTTAATGAACCTTTTTACCATGCCAAAGTTGGTTTTATTAAGTGTTTGTATAAACAGTGTGTATTTTGGCTTTCAAAAACTGACAATTCTTAAGCAGCAGCAGCCCAATAGATCTAAAGAAATCAAATTTTGAGTATAGCACATAAATGTTGTAAGGAAATTCTCCTCAGGACGAGACTGTTGGATTAGAATTGCGTGAATTTTGAATGACTGTGCCGTGGGGATCTGTAAAAGTCTTTGTGTGGCATTAAATGGGACAATAGTTGACTCAGCCCTTGAGGAGCCCAGGTGAGCCTGTTCAGCCCTGCCTGGGGTGCCGTGGGCCCATCCTGGCACAGGCAAGAGTGGTGCTGCTGTGCGGCAGCTTCTCGGGTGTTGAGGGGAGAGAGCCCCTTGGAGCAGTGATGGTATCACAGCAAAACAAAGCCTTTTCAGCATTAAATGCCTCTTTCAGCCCTTACTGGTCTAGTCCTACTTACAAACCAAATTTATTCATGCTTCAAAAGGCTGGATATTTTAATTAACTGTGCCCTCTAGCTGAGCTGTGAAACTTCTGAACTGTGTGCAGGTCTAAAAGATTTTAAGTAGAGCTTTTTGCTTTATTTCAATTTTGAGCTTGTCGACACATCTTGAAACTGGTTCATTCAGATGCTTTGAGGGACATGAACTGTGGGGCAAATAAAAGTAATATTTTTTTTGCTTTGCTGCCTCTGCTGTGGGGTAGGATCCTAAAACTGAGGCGTGTGCAGATAAATAGGGTTGCACAGACATTTATTTCTAGTGTTACTTGTTTGCTTTTAAATATGAAATGACACACTTTTGAGAACAGAGTTTGATGTCATGCCAGGTTGCTTTGCCAAGCTGCCTGACATGTCGGGACCACATGGAATCAGTTTTGTGCCCCATGATTGTTACAGAAGAAGACAATGGCCATTCTTGTTTCTCAGTGAAACTCTTCTAAATTACAAATTGAATTGTGTTGGAATTTGATCCTAAGTGGCTTTGCTGAAAAAAGCAAAATAAAGGACAGTTACATTTTCTATTGTACATTAGAGTAGTTTGTGTCTAAAATTAGTTTGATGTGTGACGCTCTCAGTAGGGGTTTCCCCTTACTGTGCAAAAAGGGACTGAATTTTTCCTGCATTTGAAGTAGACAGTGTTGTATCTGGATACCTCCACAGAACTGAGTGTGTTTTGTTAGGAGAGTGTAACACAGTGTCTCGCTGGCCAGATGTTGGAAATGTTAACCTTGTGGAAGGAAATGTTTCCTTGGTTTTTTGATGTGCCTGTCTGTAACAGGGTTTTAATCCCTCTTCTCCCACCCCTAGAGAAAACCACTTCTCAACCACAATATTTTATTTTCCCCTTGCTCTTCTGGGAGGCAAGAAGTATTTTTGTGGAGGTGGTTAGGAATTTTTTTGACTTCAGGCATGAATATGTGTAGAGCTTTGGAAAGGACCTTGCAGAATCTCTCTTTATTCTTTTAAGAAGACCCCAAAAATGCAGCAGGCCCTGGGGTCCCTCTCCCTGGGGGCACATTCCCATGCTGGGGTAGGAGAGTGCTGATGCCACCAGCTCCCGTTTGTTTAGGAATGACACCCTGTCTGTGGCAGGTCCGTGGGCAGGGCTGGGCTCAGCTGGGAGAGGGCTGGAGAGAAATGGAGGGAGAGGGGAATGACACTGTAAGCAAACAGATTCTGAGCTCGTGGCCAGTGAGTCTGTTGCACAGCTGGGTGGCAAAACTAAGAGGGGATTTTGTTGCAGCATTTCAGCCATTTTGCATGGAATTTAAGGTGTTCGTGCAGTGACGTGACAGTTTTGTGCTAGAGACACTTGTTCAGGAGGGGTTCTACGCATACTGAAATGGGAGGCTTTCCTGAAGGCTTTCTGTGCTGCTTGGTTGGAGCTGGGAGAATGGACTTTCTTCTCTGGTAGGATGGGAATGAGTGGGATTCTAAAGTCTGACAGTGTCCAGTCAAATACTGTATGTATTTTTATATGCAGAGCAGTCTAATGTACTTGGTATGTTAAAGAAAGTAAATTATTTAATATCTTGGCATGTTAAATAAAGTATGTAGTTTAAATATATTACAAAACCTTTTTATTAACTATGTAGTTATTTCATTACATCATAACAGTACAGAGAGATAGAAGAGTAAAACTCAACAAAACCTTAAAACTCTACTGAATTCTCATTGTTTTAACTGCTGCACCAGAAAGGAGAAACACAGGGGTCCTTTAGGATCCAGGGTTGCTGTATGTTTTCTGGCTAACACCTGTGTTGTCTGTAAAGTGAAATGGTTTTTTCACCTGTAAGCACAGCTGAGTGAAACACTGTAAAGTGCTGTCCTAGTTAGAGGTTATTTATCTGAGCAGTTTCCAGCATACTAGATACAAACTAATGTACAGATTGCTCATGGTTGTGATCCAGGCATAGGAGAGAGGAAGTTTCATTTCAGTAATGTATCTCCATTTCAGAATGATATGAGAATAAGCATTAAGCAGTCAGTGTTCTCAGAAACATCTGGCAGAGGCTGAGCCCTGGTGCACCTCAGACTGAAGCTCTGCACCTTAGGCAGCATCTGGAGGCACAGATATTTACTGGAGAGCTTAGCTCTGTCTTGTGCTCGGGAGCCAAGGCTGCAGTGGCAGAATTTCCTGGCAGCCTCGCTGGGGCTGGGGCCAGAGTTACAGGTCACTGTAGATGATAAAGAACTGACCAGTTTGCAAAGAGCCTTCCCTCTCCCCAGTGGGTAATTGCCCCATTAATCCACTCCTCCCTCTTCTCTCCATTCCCAGCTTTCTGCTTTAATGTTCCCTTCCAGTTATTTTGCTCCTGTAATTTCATGTTTCACACGCCATGCTGGCTCTCAGAGTTACTGGAAGGGAGCAGGGAGGTGGGTGTACAGGAGTTAAGATATGGAATATTTAAAAGCTTGCACTTGGAATGTGACTTCTGGCTGATCAGTGGTGTCAGCCTCGAATTTAAACAGTGTAAAATTTTCTTCAATGATCCTATTGCCAAAACACATTAAAATCTGGGATTATATTTATATCTCCTGTAAGAATAGACTGAAATAAGTTATGTGGGTGCCACAAGAGGCAGCATACTCAGTGTGTTAAAGTAAAGGGCTGATTATAAATCCAGGGAATACCTGAAGTGAGTTTCAGGGAGAACCTGTTGAGAGCTATTTCAGACACTGGGTCATTTTAAAATGAAGGACTAGAAATCATGAAAAGGAAATACAAGTAAGGAAAATTACCATTTCAATATTAAACTGTAATTTTACCTTTTTAAGTGAAGTGTTCTCTGTAAATATAGTGCCTCTTCTCTTTCTGAGGCCACTCTGGGATGGAGACTTGAATGTGTTGCTGCAGGTTGTTGGAAATGTGTGAGAATTAACAGGAGATCTGCTGGCAGTGATTTTTGAGGGTACAGGTTTGCTTTGTTGCACAGGAATTCAGGTCAGATGTGGTGGTAATCAGGAGAAAAATAACAGGTCTGTTGGCTAATACGTAAGAGGTGGTAGTTTGGGGTAAGAGGTTATGATGGCAGGGGTTTACTGTGTGTTCATCGCAGCTGAGCCGTTGCAGGTGCCTCTCTCAGCTCTCCCCTATGCCCGCTGCCCCCCGAAGTGGGCACGGTGCAGGCCCCCCCCTCCCTGCCCTGCCCTGCCGTGGCTGCAGGGGCACCGGCCCGGTGTGGCTCCCCAGACCTCCTCTGGCCAGCGCTGCAGCGTTTCAGCAGCAGAGGAAAACGGTGGCTTGTTTAAGCTGGACAGCAGTGTGCTGGGAGGAAAATACAGAGCTCCCCAGTCCTGAAATGCAGCGTTTGTGTTCAGTAGGATTGCAATTTAATGTGTGTGGGTTTTTACCACGAATTACGGCAATACTGGCAAGTTGGGTTTGCAGTTTTGCAAATGCTGGGGGTTCTACAACCTAGACCAAGGAAAAATTTATGTGGAAATACTAAAATCCCATGACTGTTCTTTAAAAAAAAATACTTTTTTTTTCTGGAACTCAAAGGGGAATATGAAGTTTTTTAATTTTAGAAACATGGTGTTTTCAGTATAGAAGATAGAAGTTGATTTAAATTATCTGTCTTCTTTAAATAGGATAGTATAAGTAAATTCAGATAAATTCTACTTTATGGATAGTTATTCATCAAAATGCAATTTTGGAAGTGCTCTTGTTTAACAGGTGGTATTATCTTAAAAAAAGGAAAAATGAAAAAAGCCTTTTGAGCTTATTAAGTACTTCAAAATTCTACAAAGTGGCAACTTGGAGTTAAAAGGTTAAATCATATTTAACATAACTAAAACTCTAAAATTGTAACAGTTGCAGCAGATCACCACTGGAATTTTAAAATACAGTTTCCAAAGCTTTTCTGTGTAATGTGTGCATCTTTGCCTTTTCCTGATTTGCTCCCATTCAACCTTTCCTGTTACTGACTTGGGTTTATCTTTTCTCCCTTTAGAGAGTTTTGAGGTGACAGTCACCAAAGAAGGTGATAAAGGGTTCTTTCTATCCCTTTTATGAGTATTAACCTACTAACTTTGGTTATGAAATGGGGAATCAGCACTGAAACAGAAGATCCTGTCATGCTCTTTTGTCCCATTTATTCTCCCAGTTTTTTTTCTATTTTAAAATATATTGATTAAAAACTGTTATGTAACCAAACCCTTGGTTAGAAATATCTGTAAATCAGACATCCATTTGAACCATTTGGGGTTATTGTATGTTGTGTGGACACTGAAGAAGTTGGTTTTGGGAAAAATTATCACTTATAAAATATTTTCACTTACAGCTTTTTTGGGACAACTAAAGTTTTTTCAAATGCTCTGTAACTAATCTAGAAGTGCTGAAGCATTATACCCCTTCCCTGCAGTACATGTTTTTCAGTACTTACTGCATTAGTTTCAGTATGAATTTAAGCCCCTTTTTGTGAAGACCTCTAGACATGTTTACAGTGGGAGTGTGTTCTTGGTGCTGTGATACCACTGCAGCTGTTAGACCAAAATAGTGGGTTTTGTTGGTGTAAGAAAATCACCTTCAAAACATGACAAGTTATACAGGTACCAGCCCAGTGCAGGGGATCACACAGGTCATTGAGTGGCTTTTGTTGTGTGCTGGGCTTACCCAGCTGTGCCAGCCAGCCTTGCAGTGCAGTCTGAGGCTTAGGGCTGTTTAAAACGGATGTGCCAGGGACTGCTCTTTTGCAGGATTTGAGGGTGGAGGGTTGGGGCAGAAGGAAAGCCTATTAATCATTCCATGTGGGAGCTCCCTCCACTAACGCTTGGCCCGTGTTAGAGATAGCTGTTGAAATGGATGCCTGAGAAGTTGGTATTTCTACCTTTCTCATCCAGTAGTTTATTTTGATTCCCTAATTTTAGCCAGGTACATTGCACAGGAAGACTTTGCCCTTTGATCCATTGACAGAATTTCTGTAATTATGGTGCTGAACCTGTACTTGGAGCTTTCTCATCCCTCGACTTGTAACTGTGCATTTTAACCTTCTGCTCTGGTCAAACGAAAACCAGCTGCCCAGCTATGCCCAGTAGCTTGGCATAGAAGACATTACCAGTGGCCTTGGCTGTATGCTCACATGAGATCTACTCTTGCCCTAGAGCTATCTCAAGTACTCCTGTGAAATGCCTGTCTACATCTTTCTCTTTCTCTTTTGTACTCCTGCATGAATGGATGCAAAGTAAACAAGTTGCTTGGAAGGCAGACGTTTGCTTCTTTTTACTAAAGTTCCCAGAAATCACCCATATTAAAGCACAGTGCTCTTGCTTTGTCCACAGACCCTCACAAACCCTTGGCTGCAAAATATTTGGTCGTTTATTTTAAACTTCTGTCATAAAGTCCACGGGTTCTGACCTCTCTTACTTTGACTCTGTAGGTGAGATCTGTGGATTTAAAATTCACGGGCTGAATGTTCCCTTTGAAGCAGTGGTAGTGGATAAATCCACTGGGGAGGGAATAATCCGCTCTAAGGAAAAGCTTGACTGTGAGCTGCAGAAGGACTACACGTTCACCATCCAGGCCTACGACTGCGGCAAGGGACCAGATGGAGCAAATGCAAAAAAATCCCACAAGTAAGTAAATCTGGGCTGGGCTGAGGGGAAGTTGGGTTCTCAGCAGTGTCCTGTCTGTGTAGAAGAAATGTAAACAAAGTACTGGAAGAGTTTTTCATATAAGGACAGAATCACAGAATGGGTCAGGTTGGAAAGGACCACAGTGGGTCGGTCATGTGGTGCAACCTCCCTCCTCCAGCAGGGTACTGATGGTGATGAAGAGAGCAGCCAAGTGGGCATGGACAGCTTGGATGTCATTTGTGTTTTATGTGACACTGCTTCATCCCTTGATGCCTCTGAATTTCCATTAGAAAATAGTGTGGGGACAGAAGCAGAAAAACCGCTGATACACTTAAAATCTGGCTGAGTTGATACAGAGTTTGCATGGGGTACCAAGCCTGGATGTTGTTTCAGAATTCAGTTTCTAAATCCAAGAAACTGGTTCAAGCAGTCAGTGTACATTAAGCTTACCAAAATGCAGCTGTGTTGTTCTCATTTGCAGACAGCCTTACCCAAAGAACCCCAGATCAATAGCAGAAGGCTCATCTCTGCCTAGATTAAAGAATGGCAACAAAGCAATCTTTAGCTAATCTTTATCTTAAGAAAAACCACCATATAAAATGCTCTCTACAAAACCCACTTGAGAATAGCTGTTTAACACCCTGGTGTAAACATCTGCAGAGCATGTGGGAGAGATGAGCTGCTGTGTGAGGCAAAGAAGGGAGTAAATAAGATAAGGGATAGACTAGCAGAGGTCAGCTTGGTGACAAACACAGCCTTGTTATGTATAGCTGTGGGCTTCAAACAGGCAACAGAATGTTACCTCCTCAAGGATTGCACTTATGGAACATAGGTATGTCCTTACACTCTGTTTGATACTCAATTTGACTTCTGAAAGAAGATTCCAAAGAGAAAAATGGCAACAATTGTCTTGTTGGGTTGGCTGGAATTATATTGTTTACTCAGTTCCTTCTCCACACTACAGAATTTACCTATTTTTCTACCTGTGCTGGTTAATTGAGATAGACACTTTCCTCTGCTGGGTCTCATAAAAGTTAGGGTTGCCCAAATTCATGGCAATGCCATGAACATCCAGCAGCACGCTGTGCTGCAGTTCTCCCAGTGCTGAGAGATGGGTTTGCACAGTCTGCACCTACAAACCCCTGTTCCCATTCCCCCGGCCCATGGCTGGCAGTGTTACGGGGTTTTGTGTTTTCTAACAGTCTGGAAGTGTAGCTCTGCAGGTCAGAAATGGACAGTTTGTTTGGTACAGAAGGCCTTTTTTGGTGGTGTTTATTTAGCATGTAGGATAAAATAAAATCATAAAGATTTTTCTTCTTAGCATAAAGCATTCTGCTTTTATGGAAAGACTGTAAGGATTGACTTCTTTATTTAGTTACTTTTCATCATTCATTCATCTTTTCTCCTTGGTCACTGAGAGAAGCTGCTTTATTTTTCCTGTTCTGTGTATACCAGCAATCAGTGGCAGGCATGAGAGGATGGAATTCAAGATCCAATCTGTTTTGGATTATCTAGCAAGCTGTATGATGTATTAAAGTGTATCTGCCACTTCTGTGGTTCTTCCATTAAAGTTGCCTGATTCCTCATTTCTGTGTGTAACAAATAAGCCCATTTTCACTGACTTACACAGCTGAGTACTTTATTAGCCAAAGAAAGCCTATCAAATGCACTTGACTGAGCTCTTAGTCTAAGGCCAGCCTTAACTGTCATTCTTGTTCACATGAAATCAGAATTGGGTGTTCATATCAAATACTCTGACAGCAGGGAAGGACTGCGATTGTACTGCTCTAACAAAAGTAAAAGCCTGTTTTGTCACAGCTCTATTTTGTTTTAGCTCTGTAAAATGGGGCCAATTTGATAGTTGCAGTAGGAGGGCTTGAATTTTTTATTTGCAAATAAACAGCAATAGTAAACAATAACCTAGAACTACACTGAATAGCAACACGGTGGGAAAACACCCGCTGCTCTCCTAGTCGGCGTAGTTGGGATTGTTGGGTCTCTCAGCCATTTCTGCCTGAGAGCTGGAATTCCGAGGGGTGGCTCCAGGGGCAGGAGCAGCTGACCCTGTGCTGTGCCGCAGAGCCACCGTGCACATCCAGGTGAACGACGTGAACGAGTACGCGCCCGTGTTCAAGGAGAAGTCCTACAAGGCCACGGTGGTGGAGGGCAAGAGGTACGACAACATCCTGCGGGTGGAGGCCGTGGACGCCGACTGTTCCCCGCAGTTCAGCCAGATCTGCAGCTACGACATCGTCACCCCCGACGTGCCCTTCGCCATCGACAAGGACGGTAGGAGCGCGGGGCCGAGGGGGAGCGGCTGTGCTTTGTCACCCGCAGAGCAGGGTTCAGCCTGGGCAGCACAGGGGCGCAGCGAGCCCGTGTGACCCTCTCCGACAGCCACTTAAACAGGGGGTGGGTTCCCTTTGGTTTGGATTAGTAGTGTGACAAGTGAGGTGTCTCAGTGCCAGTACCGTGTGCTGTTGTTACTCGTGGCAGGAGCAGAGGGGGTGTTGGGTCTCTGTTTCTTGTGAAATGCTTTTCAGACTAAAGAAAATGTACTAGCTGTCTGATGTTTAAACCACCTCTTAGTAGGCCTTGTTTTTTCCCCCCTTCTGTATTAGCATAGCTTCTAATTAGCTTTCAGAAGTGGGGTTCCATGTGTGTGCTCTTCACATTTGAGATGCTCATGGACAGCTGGAGTTACAGGATTATGTCTATTGCTTTGGAAGTGTAGTGATCTGTTTGGGTCGTTTGCTGACCTCCAGTCATCTATGGACCCTTCAAAATCTATAAATAACTTCTAGTGGTTAGAGCAAGCTGGTTAAGCAAAGTGAACAGTTTTGGCTGGGCTTTAGTTTGAGTTTTTTTGGAATTCACATTGTCAGTGGATTATTTTCATGGGTTTGCAAATCTAAAAAAGGTAGGGAATGCTGGCATAATCCAAACAGTTTATGTATGAGTTACCACCCATGAGCAGTTGCATTCTGAGATAATGTGCTGTTAAGCTCCTGAGAAGCATATACCTGTTGTTCTGTGTGTGTGCTCACCTATGGATTAATGTAATTGTTAATGACCTGGGCCTGATGTCTGGCATTGAAAAGTCAAATAGTGAAGGTGATTCACTTGCAGGTATGTCTGTTGAAAGTCTTGGGTATCTGTCTGAAGTGCATAGGTGGTGCCTCAATGCACATAATGCAGCACTGATGCTGAGAAATTACATTGATGTGTGATCATTGCTTTTCTTGTGTGTCAGGTTATATAAAGAACACAGAGAAGTTAAGCTATGGTAAAGAACACCAGTACAAACTGACAGTAACAGCGTATGACTGTGGGAAGAAGAGAGCTGCTGAGGATGTGCTCGTTAAAATTAGCATTAAGCCTACGTGCAAGCCTGGCTGGCAAGGTTGGTTTGCTCCCCTTTATCTCTGCTTTTAGCGTTTGCTGCTGCCTTCAGTTAAACAGGAGACACTTTTAATATTTTGTCTTTGGATAAATATACAGGTTGGAGCAAAAGAATAGAGTATGAGCCTGGCACCGGTTCCTTGGCCCTGTTCCCTGGGATGCATTTGGAGACGTGTGATGAGCCCATAACCTCGGTTGAAGCAACGGTTGAACTGGAGACCAACCACATTGGTAAAGGCTGTGACAGAGACACCTACTCAGAGAAATCCATCCACAGGCTCTGTGGTAAGAATGCTTTTGTCAGAGTAAAAGTGGTCTCTCTTGCTTATTAGTTTTTCATTTTATGGTATCAGATGTCTGTAATTAGTGCCACCTTACGTAGAAGGAGGGTTGCTCAGTGGGTGGTGGTGGTGGTGGTGGTGCATCACCCTGGCAGTGGATGCCGAAAGATCAGTGGCCAGAAGAGCAGTGTGGTTTGGAACTAGCAGCGGGCCTGTCAGTGTCAGTCTGGTTCCATCTGAGCATTGCTGTTGCAGGCGCTGCCTCTGGCACGGCGGAGCTGCTTCCCCCTCCCAGCAGCGCTGCCAACTGGACCCTCGGCCTGCCCACGGACAACGGCCACGACAGCGACCAGGTGTTCGAGTTCAACGGCACCCAGGCCGTGAGGGTCCCCGAGGGCGTTGTCACCATCAGCCTCAGGGAGCCCTTCATGATCTCGGTGTGGATGAGGCACGGGCCTGGAACCAAGGAGAAGGAGACCATTCTGTGCAACTCGGACAAGACAGGTTTGTCAGTCCTTTGGTTACAAACACCATCTTGGGTGGTGGGGGGTTATGTTCTGTGGCAGCACATGTGACAACCTTCAGGTTTCCCTCTAATTTTGGGGGGTTTTTTGAAGTGAAATGAAGTGGACTTGAAAAGTCACTCTGTATTGTGCTGATGTATAGGCTTGGCCTTAGATTATCCAGGTTCACATTGGGCAGGCTTGTTTTTCTAATTCTATTTCAGTTTACATTATGCACTCCTTTTGCTGTGGTGGATGATTATTCTGGCAGTGCAGTCTTGAGTTTGCATCTCCAAAGATAGCTCTGTTCTGGATGCTGCCTAAAAACGTTCAGATACGTGTACCAGGTCCAGAGACAGCGTTTGCTGCTCTATCTTTTTTTTTCTAGGAGGATATAATGTCTCTTTCTCCAGGGACGAAGGTTTTTTTCACTCTCTGCATAGTTTCACTCTCTGTGAATGCTACAGACACAAAAATTTTGAAAATGGTATTAATAAGAAGGAAATGTGATAACCCTGTTTCCATAATTGCTGTCTAATGAGGGTAGAAGAATTCTTGTCTTTGTTAAGCTGGAGCAGTGCGTTTGGCCAGTGTATTAGAAAGAGACTGCATTTAAATTGCTGCTTGGTTTTTCATAGGAAACTGCACTGAATAGATTTTAAATTTTATTTGAAAATAAGAAAGATCTGTAGTACCCTAAAAACATTTCTTTGAACAGGAGAAAAGTGGCAGTCATTCAGAACCAAGTACAATAAATCTCTTTTCCTACCTTCACACCTATTCCTGTTAATCAAACCTTAAACCTTCTTTATGGAAGTAAGTGAACTGGGGAGGAAAAAAAAGCAAATTTAAATAGTTTGTCCTGGTTTAAAGTGCACTGGAAGCAGACCTTCAAAACAACTTTTCCTTTTTTATTGCTTCCTTTGACCTAACCATGTAATTCTTGTGACAGATAGTTTCTGGTAGTATTTGCCTTCATTCTAATGGTATATTATGAAATATTGAAAGACTAAATCAAGGTTAGTTGGAGAGAGGCAGGTTGGACCGTATTGCACTGGAACAGCACAGTCAGGCTGAAAGAGTGACATGATCTTGGGGTATTGCCATTCCCTCCTTTCTTGACTCATCCGTGCCATGGAATGGATGATGTAGCTCAAATGTTTCTTTCCCTTTTTTCCTCCATTTCCCCAACATGTCACCTTTGTGTTTATTTGAGCTGACAAACCCTTTGGAGCTGTGGCTGCAGTTCTCCCTTAGGAGCGCGTGTCCACCTGCCATGGCGTGTACCTGCTCCCAGCCAGGGGCCGGCCGCGGTAGAAGCCGCTCAGTTGGAACAGAAAAGGCTCTTGTGTTTGCAAACAGAGCTCTCTTTTTTTCTCCTGCTGACAGGTTTTTCTGTGGCTCTTCACTCTTGTGCCCTGGTTTAGGTTGCCTTTGGGGAGAGGACACGTCTCTTACTCGTGGGTTCTTCGCAGTGCTTGGCCTCGCCACCGCTACAGACGTGTCCCAGTCCTCTTGGCATGCCTGGTTTGCCTCTACGTGTGTTCCTTCTGTCAGTCACGCCGAGATTTAAGTATGAAATTGCAGAACAGGTGGATTTCGTGGAGTTCTTAAGGAAATAATGGTGTTAATTACAACTCTTGTGCAGATATGAACCGGCACCACTACACGCTCTACGTCCACAACTGCAGACTCGTTTTCCTCTTGCGCCAAGACCCTTCGGAGGGGAAAACGTACAAACCAGCTGAATTCCACTGGAAACTGAACCAGGTCAGTTTGGAAGGACACTTGGTAGGATGTGAGAACCACCCTGAATATCCATAAACTTACCAAGTCCTCTTAGGAGCTTTGAGTTACTATTGCAGGCCTGCTTTGCCAGTTACCCAAACAGTGAGTGACTTTCTAACATACCTAATTATATCTTAGTTCTTGTGCAGGGCAACATGTGTTGTTTTAATGATAAAATACACATATATGTCCTTGTAGGAAAATTTCTACTTTGCAAAACCAAACCACCTTTCACTGTAAATAATTCTGTCAGAGAAGGCTTTTTTCTATTCAAAATGGTCATGGTTTGTTTTTAACAGTCTCTCTCAGAAAATACCTCTCCTTTGTCAAGTAATGTTGTCTTACAGTGGTATTTCAGGATGTGCTTGCGTGTAGATACCTATTTCTAGATTGAAATATGCTGTTATTCAATATAAAATTTAAAGGAGTGGAAGCACAGCAGCTTCCTGTGTTGGCAACAGAAGAAAAGAAACGTTTTATTAATGTTTGGCAGTCAGTTTGCTTTTCAGATGGGTGCCATGTGCGTGAAATATCACTGTGTCTGTGCAGGCTTGTAGTTGGTGGTGTGTCTGCATGTGTGTGTATGCAAAATGTGCATCAGATCAGTTATCCAACTGTAATTTTAAAAAAATTAAAGTAGGCTGTTTAAACTCTCTCTGCTCAGGTGTGTGACAAAGAGTGGCATCACTACGTGGTCAGCGTGGAATTCCCTGCAGTGACTCTCTATGTGGATGGTGTTTCCTACGACCCTTTCCCAGTGACTGAGGATTACCCCCTGCACCCCTCCAAGATAGAGACACAGCTGGTGGTTGGAGCATGTTGGCAAGGTACCTGTTTACAGCGTTTAATACTTCTAGTAACTTTTTAAATGAAATCTCTGTGGTTATCTACAATTAGATAGCAGATCTTTTTAGTGCCTGAAAAACAACTTGGTTTGCCTTTTGCAGGTTATTTTTGCTCCTGGCTGGTATCACATATTCCCTCTGTTAGTCACTTTTTCCATGAGTGTGTGTTTTCTTGTTGGCCACAGGTGCTTGTGCAGTACCAATCTGCTCACCAAGCTGTATTCCATCCAAGTGATCCTTGTGGTGATCATGGGGGTACAGAGAGCTTTTAGTTTTTGTTGTTGTTGTAATTTTTGCTATTTTTAATACTAACTGTAAGAATACATCCTGTATGTTAGATAACTAAACAGAACACTTAATTTCAAGTAGGTTGAAAAACATGTTGTGGAAAAAGTTTTCTGATAATTGCAGGCATGGCCAGCAGACAGTTCAGCAGAGCAGCACAGCGCTGCTGTCTGTGGATATTCTACCATTTCTGCTTGTAAAAATAGACCTCTGCTTTATTGTTTGCAAAATGTGGCTTAAAATACAATATTCTGCAAGCTGTGAAGTGCTGAGTCATGTACTTTAATACTTCAAAACCTACTCTTCAGAGCTGGAGAAAAAGGAGGAGAATGCATCTGCACATGGATGCTGATTCCCAGAGATCCCTGGAACAGAGCTCTTGCCTCACAGTCCTGAAGTGCAGTGTTTGCTGATTAAATCACACCCTGGCTGCTGTAAAGCTGCTCTTTCTGGCTGCAGATAGAGCAGTGTTAAATCACTCCTGGTTCCTTCACTTCCTCTTATAGACTGTAGTTGGTGTCTGCAGCAGTGCATAGAAGTAGCTTGGGAATGAGTGACAAATGGAAAGATTGCGGACATTTTAATCAAGTTAACAGTCTTCTGTCTTAAAATGTCTCTTTTCTCTGTGAGTTTTAAGGCTTTGAAGTGGGAATGAAGGTTAAATTATCTGTCCTCTCCATCAAATCTATTATTTTGTGACAAGTTCACTGGCATTTTCAATGCTAAATTCATTCTGTTGTCTCTTTCTTGCATCAGTTAATGATTTTCTCCATAATTCATCTCATTCTGTGTGTGAGCTTCCAGCTAATCTCTTCTAGCTCAAGGGGAAGTTATAATGCCTGGTTTTCAAGAAACTGGAGCTTGGGAACTTTGTTCCAGCTAAATGTATGGATTGTGTAATGGCTTCCATACTCGTTCCGCATCCTAACAAAAACATGTGCATTTAGTTTAAACCCTCCTGTGCTTTCATATTGGCACCGTGATATGATTCTTTAATTTCTTCTGCCATGAGATTTCTTTTATTGACAACAGACTGAAATGGGAGTGTAAAAGTCTGGAACACAAGAACTTGAAGTGCTGCCTTTCAAAAATTCCACCAAAAGCCTGATTTTTGGGGGATTAAAACACATGGTGAATCACGTTTGCCAGAGGAGGGAAGTTAGTGGTCATCATTCTTGTCTTATCAAGATTTTAAAATAAACCAGGTTGCTCTAAGTTATATATGCAGCTCACCTCTAGGGAGGGAGGGTTTTATGCTTTTGAATTAGTTCTTTTAATATTTCTTTTAAAAATTGAAAAGCTGTTTTTCATTTTGCTTCCATCTGCTAAATTGAGTGCTTTAGTATGTCTGATGATACTGTTCTGATAAAAAAATCTGTGTTGGTAAGGGCTTGTTTTCATCAGCTTTTAATACCTTTTGGTGATTTGCTGCATTAGGCTGGATTTCACCCTAATTTCCCCTGAAATGGAGCCGGTTGATTTACAGTCTCATTACTGACAGTGGGTTGGGTGGGATTTGCTCTCTTGCTTAATCCATTTTTCACTGGTTTCACTGCAGGTTGTGTGTGGGGCTCTTTGGGTTGTCTTGCCATGACTTTCTATGTTCTTGTAACAACATGGTGATGCTTCTGCCCTGCATTGCAGCTCTTCATGTTCCAAAAGAGCTCCTAATCCTTGAGGAGCTGGGTGGAATTAAGAGAGACTTTGGGGGGGAAGGGCTGCTTTGTGTTTTCTGTGGTAAGAGTTTGCCAGACTGTAACTACTTGGTCCTTTCCCTGTTGTCCTCTTCTTTGTCTTGCTTTTCTACAGAATATGCAGGAAATGAAAATGACAATGAAACTGTGCCCGAGACCTCTGCAGGTTGCTGGAGTTTTTTTCCCTACTGTTTTGTTTCATTTTTAAGCCAAGACATTGCTTCATCTCGCACACAGCATGAGGTGCAGCACTGCACTCGGGCCATTGACCTTCACATAGTGCTCTCCTAGGCTTGTTTCTTCACTGTGCTTCTGTTTGCAGAGCTTCATCAGCTGACACTTGGCTTGGGTTTGCTTTGGTTTTGTTTTTTTGGTTGCATCCAAATGCACCGCCATATACAAATCTGCAAGCACTGTGATTGCAGTGAAGTGGTGTAAATAAGGTGCTGATGTAAAATATCAGCTACAGTTTCTTTCATCCAGTTTTGTTAAAACACAAATGCACCTCATCCTATATAAATATATGTGTTTGTGTGTAGGTATGTGTGTTTATCATGGAATTATTCAGTATGCTGGGAAGGATCTCTGGAAGTCAGGTGGCTCTGCTCCCCACTCGGAGTAAGACATTTTTCATATCTAGATCAGGC
The DNA here is from genome assembly GCA_035583155.1 of Acropternis orthonyx. Classification (NCBI taxonomy): domain Eukaryota; kingdom Metazoa; phylum Chordata; class Aves; order Passeriformes; family Rhinocryptidae; genus Acropternis; species Acropternis orthonyx. The sequence goes on along the minus strand of JAWWEU010000055.1, from coordinate 6,648,077 downwards.
TGCTTGGAAAGACAGACCTGTAATTTCCAGGGGATACTCACTTGATCAGAAATTTATATAAAATTCAAATTGCAGTGAATGTGGGAAAAACAGATTTTGGCTGTCAGGTATTTCAGGTTGTCTTGACAGGGTTGGATTTTCTTAGAAATTTTTAGTGAGACAGTTGGTGTTCTGTGGCCCCCATTAATCAGCAAGATGGACGGGTGATCACTGTAATGTCATCTGCAGGAAAACCTAAGGAATGATGCCGCAGTTCATCAGACTTGACCCAACTATCTAAGCATGAGTTCCCTGAGTTTAATCTGCCCATTTGAGCCTGCACAGAGAAAGGGGCACCTTTAGAGCGGGGCAGGTAACTCTTAGGCACCTTTTTCAGTGAGCTGAATGACTTTGTAAAGTTCCTTTCTCCCCTCCAAGTGTCAGGAGAGCCTGTGGTGCTGCATGTGGTCACTCACACCTGGAGGGTGGGTGCTCTTGGGCATTGCCTTCGCAGAGATCCCAGCAGCAGGAGGTGTGATTATAACCTCAACTTGAAAATTCAGGTGTTGTGGTTCACCCCAGTGGTTCTGTGTTTCCATTCCCGAGCACCACCTCGCTGTATGGGACTTGTTTTGAGATGTTTGTTGTGGGAACTCTGAGTTCCCGAGGGCCACGTGCATGGTGACCTGTTCAGTTCTTTCTTTGTGCTTGGCCATAATCACAAGGTTAACACCCAGAATGGATCACCACTAACCTGCATGAGTGTAATACTTTGTGCCCCTGAAGGGATGTTGCTGTTTTAGCCAAGCACAGTAGAAGGAGTGGAAGCAGTGACTGTCCTTGCCCTCCCTCCCCAAGGTGGTGAGCTCCGCATGGCGCAGTTTTTCCGGGGCAATCTGGCGGGTTTGATGATCCGCCCCGGGAAACTGGAGAGCAAGAAGGTCATCGATTGCCTCTACACCTGCAAGGAGGGGCTGGATCTGCAGCTGGCGGACGGTGCTGCCAAAGGTGTGAAGGTAAAGCCACACGCTATGTACACTGCCCCCCTGCTAACAGCTACAGGGTGTGCTGGCACAGCTACCAGGGCTGTCCCAGGGATAGCAAGTTCATTTCTTGTGGCATTTTGCATTAAACTTGCAGAAAAGCTAGGAAATCTTTCTTGTATAAATCTGGTCTTGGTTGAGTTTAAGAATGGAAGTTGCTGTGTTCTCTGTAAGTCTGGAAGAGACATTCTGTGTTTGTAAGCCTCTATTTAAGCAACTGTACCAGGGTGTCTAATAAAAGAGATTCTTAACAAGCTTCATAAAAAAAGACTAACTTACATGGCTTTTTTAGTAGCAAGGTTGTGTGAACAGGTTGTGTTTCTCCTTTGTTATCAGCTGTCTCTCTTCCATTACCAGAACCAGAACTGTGATAAGGACCTAGAATTTTTCTTCAAGAATGAAACACTAAATATATTGCACTGGAATGAGGCAGTGAATAGGGAGGTCAGACTGTGTGTCACAGGGCCAGTAAATAATGACCTTTGTGCTTTGAATATGGATGCCGTAACCTGCATTGACCAGGCTAAGCCATGCTGAGCTCCAGTTGAAATTGCCAGGTCGTGTGCCTGGTTGGATGTTCTCTTACAGTCTCTTTCCCTTTGCTTCAGATCCACATGAACCCGAGCCAGTCAACACTGACCATAGAAGGGGATGACATTGAGAGGGTTGACAAGGCCATGCAGCACATTTCCTACCTGAATTCCCGCCAGTTCCCCACTCCTGGCATTCGGAGGCTGAAAATCACCAGCGTTGTCAAGTAAGTGCTGGCACTGAAATAAATCATTGCTGCTGGTGGAGCCTGGGATGGTGCTCTTGTATCTCAGCTGTGACAGACACAGGAGTCTGGTGTGTGTGGCCATCACACTTTTGAATACAGCAAATGTGTTCTGCACCAGTGCTGTTTTCCTCCTGGGGGTGGAGTAAGGAGTGTGTAGGGCAGGATGTGTTGTCAGTCACTGCCTTTGTTAAAGATGTCATCTGTGGCTGAGTCAGAGCATAGAAATGGGGCCAAATGGCAACTGTAAGTGAAAATTAATTGCAAGATTGCTCCCTCGGTGGGGGATTCCTACTTTCCAGCTGCTGAATTTATCTAAGACACTTGGGTCTGAGAGAGCTTTTCAGAGATGTATAAAGCAGTTACTGTGTGCAGTTGTGCCTCCCTCCCAGATCAGCTGCTTGTGTCCCCCAGGTGTTTCAATGAAGAGGCCTGTGTGTCCATCCCCTCCGTGGAGGGCTATGTCATGGTCTTGCAGCCAGAGGAGCCAAAGATCAGCCTTAGTGGCATCAACCACTTTGCCCGCTCTGCCTCCGAGTTCGAGAGCTCCGAGGGGGTGTCGCTGTTCCCTGAGCTGCGCATCATCAGCACCATCACCCGCGAGGTGGAGCCGGAGGGGGATGGCGAGGAGGATCCTACAGGTAACCCCTGCTGTGCTTGCCCACCCTCACCTCGCTTGGGGGTCCTGCTGGAGCATCTTCCTCCTGGAGAGAGGGCTGGGCTTCTCCTTCAGTACAGAATCCAGTAAGGGAAAAGGTGTAAATACCCTGTTCTGGGCTGACACAAACTTCCCTGGAAATGATAGTAAGCCCAGGCCATTATCCTCATGGAAAATATCCCTTGTTTGTATTTTGTCTTTTATTTTTTTTAATCATTATTTCACGAATACTCGCTCTCCTTGGGCCCAGATTTTAATATTTGTTCTAGGAGAAGAGTTTGCACATGACATTTTCTCTCTCCTGTCTGCTTCACCTGTGTTCTGCTCATGGCTTTGGCTTTTTTTCTGCCTTTCAGTCCAAGAGTCTTTGGTATCCGAGGAGATCATGCATAACCTGGATACGTGTGAGGTGACAGTGCTGGGGGAGGAACTCAATCAGGAGCAAGAGAGCCTGGAGATCGACATGACACGATTGCAGCAGAAAGGGATTGAGATGAGCAGTTCCAACCTGGGCATGATCATCACAGGTGGGGGGCCCTGCTGCTGCTCCTCTTGTGGGCAAGGCCTGCAGGCAGCATAAGGGGAACAGTGTTCCCTTCTGGGGAGGTGGTGCTTTGTAACACTCCAGATGCTTGATTTTCTTTTAGAATTTCAAGCTTGGACCATTCTCAGAATTACAAACACAACTATTTTGTAGCAATCTGTGATTCTAGAAAACATATCATTCTAGAACCTTCTTTGTGTTCTTTTCTCTTGCCCTAAATTGCAGGGTGTCTCTGGACTGTGCAAATGAAGTTAGACTTTGTCCCAGAAAAGGCTTGTTCCTTGCACAGATAATCCAATGCCTGGGAGCATCATTCCTTTCTGGTCTATGTTCAGAATATGTTAAAGTATTCTAAAGGAAGGCTCCCAAATCCCTTCAAAGACTGACTGGGTCTAGGATTTTATCACAAAATCAATCCACAGGATTTCACTGGAGCCACATTGTGTCTGTGGTGTTGCTTTTGTTCCTGCTGACTGAAAATCCATCACCCGAGAAAAGTCAGCTGAAGAAAGGGTGTGATGTTTGTCCAGCCCATGATGCTGTATTAATCTGTTTGCAAAGTAACCCTGTTACCTGTGTGTGTCTCTCCCCAGGGGTTGATACTATGGCCAATTATGAGGAGGTGCTGCATTTGATACGCTACAGGAACTGGCACACCGTGTCTCTCTTCGACAGAAAGTTCAAGCTGGTCTGTTCAGAGCTCAACGGGCGCTACGTCAGCAACGAGTTCCAAGTGGAGGTGTGTGAGCTGGGCGCTTGGGAGGGTGGGGGTTGGTGCCTCAGCTGAGGGATGATTGATCGGTTACTGGTTTAGATTTTTGTTCTGTAAATAACTACTAGTAGATATGAGCATTTCAGGTTGTATTTTATATATAAACGTGTTCTTAGTCCTCCATTTCAGCTGTAAATCAGGCTGTGTAAGGAGAGGTGAAACTATTGTTTTGTAGAAGAGATACTATGCTTAATGAAGGTGAAAAGGTTGAACTGAAAACACAGGGTATTAATTTAGTAAATGGAGTGAGAGCTCCCAGAGAGCTGAACAGCCTTTGTGTGTAACTTGTGACTTGAGAGCTGTGAAACTGAAGGGTTTTGTGACAAGAAATGGAAAACAGGAGGAGCTACTGGTTGGGATGGCTGCCCCCTGGGAAAAGCCATTGCTATGTTGAAGGAGGACTGGATGCCTACCCTGAGAAATAGATTTGTTTGTTTTTCTCTGCATTATCTCTTCAGAATTGAATTGCTGGAGTCCTGGAGTGTAACACTGTGTCTCTGTTCCCAGGTGAATGTTATCCACACAGCCAGCCCAGTGGAACATGCCAACCACATTGCTGCACAGCCACAGTTCGTTCACCCAGTGCACCACTCCTTTGTTGATCTCTCTGGGCACAACTTGGCCAACCCTCATCCCTTTTCAGGTCAGGATTCTCAGCCACCCAAGCTGAACTGGTTTTATTGTGTTGTTAAAATGTCCAAGAGGCTTCTTGCTGCAGAGAGGTTTTGTCTCAGTGTATTGGACTAATAATCCAAGCAGCTACTTGGTCCTGTTGTGCTGCTGCCCAGGCAGGGAGGAGTGGATTTCTGGGATCCATGATTCCCTCTTCTGCCAGCAGAAGAGCTTTCTTTTGGTGTATGTATGTTGGAAAATGGGAGGAGACTGTAAGACCTTGATAAAGGGCTCTGAGGAACTAGGACAGTATTTCTGAATGACATGAGGAGAAGAACTGCAGTGATATTCCCTTGATGAGTCATGGGATTCTGCCCTTTCTGTTTTAATTACATTAATTTGGCAAGAGTGTGGGATGTGAGAGGAAGAAAAATAGGCAATTTAGAGAGGAGTCTGTGTGGTGGAATCTGCTTTCCATGTGTTTTCAGTCCTTCAGATTGATGTAATTATATTTAAGGAAGTGAGGTTTAGTTCTTGCTCTCCAGCTGACTGTTGAAGTGGCTGAAGCCAAAGTGCCTCTGTGCAGAGTAAGGTTTGTGTAAGGCCATTTCCCTTGCAGGGGTGGGAAGGGAGTGGTTATCAGTTGTGGGTGAGAGTTGCCACTGCCATGTAAGGAGCCCCTTTTCTCTCTCCTTGCAGTTGTCCCCAGCACAGCCACTGTTGTGATCGTTGTGTGTGTGAGTTTCCTGGTGTTCATGATTATCCTGGGGGTGTTCCGGATCCGAGCTGCGCATCAGAGAACGATGAGGGACCAGGACAGCGGGAAGGAGAATGAGATGGACTGGGATGACTCTGCTCTGACCATCACTGTGAACCCCATGGAGGTGACCTGTGGGGCTGGGGCTCAGCACTGCACCCAAAGTGCCCTTTTCCAGCTCTGAGGGGGGGGACAGTCCATGGGCAGAGCAGGAGAGCAGAGCCAACCCCAGGGCAGAGACATTAACTGGGAATTTTGAATGAATGTGCCAAATGCCAGAGCAGTTGTGTTTGGGATCTTAGAGTTTCATGGTAGAGGATGGAATTTTGCAAGGCAGTGTCCAGCACTCGTGTTACTGTGCTGCTGCACTGCCTTAACCAGCCTGCTGTAGTCCAGAATTAACAGGAGTTTTTTGTCAAAACATCCGTGTCTATAATATATGGGGGGTTTTAATACATACGTATATATAAATATAAATCTTCTCCTGTGGCCAACATCTGAATTTTTAGAGAATTTGGAACAATAAATGCTCCTGGACTGTTTCCTACTGCAAGATCCTTCTCCAGCAGAATTTGCAGTACTGGATCACCCTTCAGGATCAGTTTGTGCGGAGTGCCAGGGCTGAGAGCAGTGTCACAGAGCTGGTTTACAGAGTGCATGTTCCTTTGTCTTTTCTGGTTGACTAATTCCTGCTGAGCTGCTCAAACCAGCCAGGAATCTGCAATAGCTTGTTGTCAATACAGAATAACAGGAATTTTGGCCAGTATGGCAAGGACAGCTAATTCTTGTCTTAACAGACTTACGAGGACCAACACAGCAGTGAAGAGGAGGAGGAGGAGGAGGAAGAAGAAAGTGAAGAGGGAGAAGAAGATGACATCACTAGTGCAGAGTCTGAAAGCAGTGAGGAGGAAGAGGGAGAGCAGGAGGAGGACCAACAGAATGTCAATAGACAGCAACAGCTGGAATGGGATGACTCCACCCTCAGTTATTGATTCCTGCTGTGCCCTTTGTCCTTCTGTTCCTGCTCTGGAAGACTCCACTGTAACACACTCCATTGGTACCAAGGATTCATGGTGTTTAAAACAAAAAATTCATTCTGGCCAGTAGGTTGAACCCCCACACCTCCTGTGTTTGTGTTCTGTCAGTCCCTGATGTTTAGGGTTGTAGTTTAGCTCCTCTTCCTTCAGCCATGCCTCAGTGACTGGATTTTTTTTTTTTTATGCTCTGTGAGGAACCACCTTGCACTTTTTTCTTCATGTCATCTCAGCTAAGTGACTCTACAGCTCTGTAGCCATTGCACATGAATTTCTGAACTGTCTTTTTTTGCTCAGTGAAACAAACTTGGCTTTGTTCCTTTTTCTCTTTCTAAAAGATGCAAAGATTGCTTGTTGACAGAGGGTAAAGCTGCTCATTTCAGCCTGTTGATTTCTTTTAATTTTTCCCCCTGAATTAGTGCATGTGTAAAGTGGCAGAATGAGGTTAATATGTAGAAGATTAACAAGACTTTTTAATATTTTGTAAATATCTTGGAATTATGTAATTATGTCATTTGTGGTAGTGAAAACAGGGAATTGGGGTTTAAAACATGCTAAAGTGAAAAACCATGCAGCATGAACTATTCCAAGTCTCATCCTGCTGCAGCAGGAGCACGGGCACAGTGCTTAGTGTAGGTGTTCAGTAACTCTGTCCTTGGCCTTGACTGCGATGTGCGCTCATGCCCTGCTCCCCTCCCTCCCTCCCTTGAACCCCCTTTATTTGCAGAGGGAACAGACAAGCTCGTGAGAAATTGTAAAGGCTTTAGGAGCCTCTGCAGAGGTTCAGCTGCCCTGTGCAATACACTTGTTTGGGTTTCATTTTTATTTTTCCCCCCTCTCCAGTTAAGTCTTGGCATAAGGGCTTTTAAGTTATTGGGAAAAAAACACTACATGGATGGTGGGGCCGTGGGTGTTGCCACAGCTCCTGTTAGTCCCAGGGAGGCTGCCTGTGGTCCAGTGCTGGGCTGTTCCTACTGACAGGGTGGGTGTTTGTAGGTGATGGATTGCCTGAGCCCTGGGTACCTGTGCACCTTGGCTACCAGTCTACATAAACAGGGATTTGGGGTTTTTTTTGATTGTTCTTTTTGTTTTCTAATGTGGCAGGGGGAGGGTTTGGGGTGTAGCTGATGCCACTGAACACTCTGCTCCTCCCCTGCAGCCCCTTGTACAGTAACTTGGACTGTCGGTGTTTACGCCTTTGTTTACACTTAGTAATTGTGTTTTCCTGCTGGTGAAAAACTGTAGCATAAATCACCCAACCAGAAACCTTTGGGAATCATGTTATTATTCCAAGTCGAGCTGATTTGGGTTGTTTCTGCTCACATTTGTGACTGCAAAGGACAAAAGCTGGAAGGTACGAAAGCAAAGGCACCCTGGGCTGGGGAGTGCTGGTTTTTCTGTCGGGCAGGGCTTGTTTAACTTTATTTGGTCTTATGCAGAGTCTTGAATAATGAATTTCTGCTTGATTTCCATGGAGGTGGATTAAAGAGTAACTTGTTTTGCTTGTAACAGGAGCCTGGGTCTGCATTCCCTCCTCAGCACGGTAAGCCAAGCTCCAGTGTTTGCTCGTGGTTGTGGGTGCAGAGCCCACTCTGTCACACGGGGCCAGGGGCATGGGGGAAGGGGTCAGAGGGGCCAAAGGGTGGGGCACGAAGGGTCCTCATGAACTGAAAGAGGAATGGTAAGGGTTGATCCAGATGTTTGTAGAGTTTGGTTTTCAGAGCAGACCTGTTGTCACCTCGTGGTGGCCCAGGATCTGGGGAACCCTGACTGGAGTGCCTTTACAAGAGGAGCTGGGCTGGAAGCAGGGAGGGAACCCACACCAGAGCTTACTGCTTTTTGGGGTTGGTTTTTTTTTTCTTTCTGGTTTTTTTTTCTATGTAAAATTTTAGATTTCTAAAATGGGAAAACGGTTTTGACTACTTATGTGGTAATTAACTGCTAGTTTTAAGTAAACTGGGAAACTTTTAACTTATGTCTGACAGTTGTCCTGTGTTAATGTGTAGAAGACTTTATCCTTCCATATACTGTTGCTGTAGCTGCTGTATTTTAGACCAAAACTGATCATGACTTAATGGTAAAACTGAGGGGTTGCACCAGCCTGGTGCAGTTTGTAGCCACTGTGGGTATAAGTTTTCAGATGTGTATATTGGTAACAGGTCAGTTTGGAAAGTCTATAAGCTACAATAAATTTCTGGTTCTAAAGGGTGTTTGCGTTTATTTCTTACTGAGTGGAACAAAGTAAATCAGGTTATATAAACTGAGTGTTAATTTGCCTCTGCAGGGGGAGTAGGAGTCTTGTTTTCATTGATCTCAGGCACAGAAAGACTTGGCAGCATCTGTGGACAATTTATCGGTATTTTTTATTTTTTATTTACAAAACATGTACCTAAAGCAACTGAAAAGTTAAACATGTAAACATTCTCTTCTGGCAGAACCACAGTTTGGCTTAAAAAAATACTTCTTTTTTTTTCAAAGGCAACAGAATAAGCACAATCAGTTTGTACAGAGTGAGTTAAAAAAAAATAATGACAGAAACATCTCTAAATAAATAGAAATAGGTCTATCATTCTGAGCATATTTATAAAATGAGAAGCCACTTATAGTGAAATGGAATACTTTTGGAAGTGATTTAAATTTGAATGTTCAGTACAATGGAGCTTGCTGAAAACCATCAGGTGAGCTGCTGCTTTGTGAGTTTGGAGTCAGAGGCTCTTTTGCTGACCCATCAACAAAGATGCTCTTCCAGGAGTGTACAAGGAAGAAGGTCCAGGTTGTGACTCACTGAATTTTTACTTCTTGTAGGTAAGTCAAGGTTGTAGACTAAATAATCTCTGTAAAATGGTGCTGGGTTGAGAAAGACCTCTGGAATTGCTCAGTTCTTGCAGTTGATGCACCTTTGGTTTATTGCACTTCTCACATGGAAGGACAGGAGCCACTGCTGTCCCACTGTTACTGGGGCTGGGACTGGTGCTGAGGGTGGGAACTGGGCACCCCTGAGGGAGCCTGGAATGCCAGGCTGGGCCCAGGCAAGGGAATTCCTTCTGTGGGCACAGCATTGTAGTGTCTTCCCTCCCACAAGAACAAACCAACCGGAGCAGGGCAGTGGGGTCAGTGCATCTCACCTTGCCTGGGGCCCCAGATTATTTTGCACCCTTCTTGCTCCCTAAATTATTTTAATAAGGAAAGAAATAGCAATATTTATTCTCTGAAGTGGAGCAGAGGCCCAGGACTGGTTCTCACTGTCTGCTCAGCCTACAAAGAGCTCTAAATCCTGCACTATTGCCTTCTAGTACCAAAAAACGTGTCAGAGCTTGAGTGCTTCTTCAGTCACAGCCAGGATGATTTGAAAGGTATAGGAAAAACAATAGAAAACATTTTAACAGAAAATTAAAATGAGGTGTCTTCTATGCCAGAACTGCTCCGGAGGTGACCTGTTTTGTGTGAATAGATACAGCTGAGAGCAGGCCAGACCTCACAGCAACATCTTTCATGAAATGAAACAGTAAGTACTTTAAATCACAATTTAAATTAGAAACAGGGTACAACTGAATCATCATCTGCTACTGCCTGTTGGGATAGAAGGGTAGATGGAGAAGGGTTTATTCCAGGGGTTTCATATTCCACTCACTGCCCAAACCTGGCATTACTATTCATTCCTGCTTAGAGAAGTTACTGTTTTAAAGCAGTGTCAGCCTTTGTTCTTCACCAGCTGCACAGCTGATGCATTTGAACTGGTCCCCTTAAAAAAAAAAAAGAGGATGGACTTAAACAGCCAGTCTAGGATAGCATTTTTTTAAATTTTAAAGTACCTAGTGCCTGGTGTTAAAGTATTAAAAAGAGCTGAAAATCAGAAATGAGTACCTATGTGCTGGGTGCTTCTGGGGGAACTTTAAACTGGACGTGGAATATACAGTTATGAGTGTAGTCTGTCCTGTGACAACATTTGTACCTGTTGTTACCTGAGAACCAGGATCTGAAATGCCTCTATTTTTACCTACATGAGGAAAGAGTTTAAAAAACAGGTTACAGCAAGTAGAAGAAAATTGATGAACCTACTGAAAGGCAAATAAATGAAATACAAGATTCAGTTTTGGGGTATCTTGACAATTAGACACTGCTGTTCCTTAAATGGCAGGCATGCTGGTACCTCCATAGGAACCTGATGGTGTGGAGAATGGGGGGAGATGGAAGGAAGGACCCAGGGAACTGCCAGAGGAAGCAGGTCCTGCCCCCTGTCCTGTGTCCAGCAGTGGCTGCTGCTCCCTGAGCTGGCCCCAGAACGGTGACACAGCAGAGCTGGGACCGCTCCCAGCACCCTGGGGCAGGGGGAGGGGGAAGGAGGCTGAGCAGGCTGGGGGGAGACTGGAATCTGTCCCAAACCAGGCACAGCTGAACCCCCCACCCCATCAGCTCTGGGAGCAGAGCAGGAGCCTGGACTGTGGCTGGAGGAGGAAGAGCACAGAAAAGAACAGGGAAGAAATTCATAAGAAGAGGGTTGAGATGCAACTTCCTGTAAGTGTTTCAGTGTTAAACCCGCTCCCTGCACAGGAGGACAATCTGGCCAAACCTGGGCACAGAACGGTGCCAGCTGGCTCTGCAGTGGCAGTGGGGGAGCCCAGGGACAGGGTAGGTGTGGGGGGCAGTGCCCTGCACACACACAGTGCAGGTGGCAAACCAGCTCTACTGTACCCCAACAGCAGGGACTTGGAGCAACCAGCATTCCCTGCCAATTTTGAAAATGCAATTTTACTGTTTTCAGCTTAAAACCAAAATAAATGCAGGAAGTGTTGGAGGCTCAACTAAGGCCTGACTTGGGAAAGCAAAGAAGCCACCTGCTCCAGTGGCCACTCCAAACCTGCTGTTGTGGCAGCAATTTTAGAGAGCAAGAGCTGAGTTCCAGCTGTAAGGGTGGTGACCTTGTACACTGGGCTACAGGGCTGGGGCCTCTCTGTTCAGCTGAATGCTCAAGTAACTAGAATACAGATATTAGCACACTGGAAGGATATTACAATTGCCTCAACTCTTCCCTTAGAAGATGTGTTTGAAGCCTGATGAGTTGTCAGGGGCACAGCACCTCTACCTCCCTCTCCCTGCAGGCAGCCCTTGCCCTGCCTCCCGTCCCTCCCCGAGCTCTGCAGTCGGGCAGCAGTGGCTGCTGTCCCGGCTGGGCCCCATTCCCCACTCCTCAGGAACCTGGCTCCAGCTGCTGGGCTCAGGGCAGGTGCTGCAGGCCCTGGAGAAGCGTGCGAGGCTCCTGCTGCTCTACTGCCTGTTGTCCTTGGAGACATTGTGTGCCAGCCAGTTCACTTTGGTTTTCCAGCTCTCTCGCAGGGCTTCGTTAAACTTCAGCCTGAAGTGCTTCAGTGCCTCCTCATCGGTTTTCCCAAGAGCCAGGGAGTCCTGAAGGTAAGAGGCACAAATTAGTGGAGCCTCACTGACAGCACAGCTGAGTGCTGTAAGATGTTTACTCACTAAGAAATGACTCCATTGAAAGGAGCACAGAGTAGGAAAGGAGCAGCCACTGATTTTTTTTTTTTTTTAATAGTTAGTGTAGCTTTTGCCTAATAAATAATTCCATTCTACTCTTATGCTGGTGCAGGATGTTATACAAAGCTGCTGTCACAGAGCTTACCAGGGATATGTGGATATACCTTAAGAGGCAAACTGGGAACAGGAGATGAGCCACTACCACAGGACTCTGTCCCCTTCCCTGGGAGCTGGTTCTACAGGTACCTGCTGCCTTCGTGCTGAGGAACCTCAGTGATTTCCTGAGCACCAGGGGCTGGTATTTCATGAAGCTTCTGCTTCTAATATGCCCTTCCCCACTGAACTCCACCTCCCTGAGCCACAGGATCAGCTGTTCAGTTTTAACCATCCCTGGGCTCTGCCTCTCTTACCTTTAGGTACTGGATGTCTTTGGAGCAGCTGAGCTCTGGCAGACCAGCAGCTTTCATCAGTGCAAAGAGGTGCAGGAAGAGCAGCCCGTGGCGCCGCAGGATCATGTAGGCTCTCTCACAGTAACCCCTGAACCTGCAAGGGTGAGGGCAGAGGCTGAAAGCTGCCACCTGTGCCACTGCATAGAGCACAGCCCTGGCTTAGTCTGGGCCCTGCTGCCTCCCCTGCTGCCAGCATGCTCTGTCACCCTCTCTAGCAGGTAGATCATCATTTATTTACTTTCATGTGTACAGGCTCTATATTGCTGGAAATAAAATCTAAAACCAGGGTAAAAAGTTGAAATCAGTTTTTCATTCCCAGCACTTACTTACCTTTCAAACTTCTCGTTGTTGTTGGTTTTCCCTTGCTGGATGACATGCACAAAGTCATAGGTTAGGATGAAAGGAACTCGTTCTCTATTAATACCAAATTTAGTCTTGAAGTTCCCCAGAAAGTGACCAAAATCAATATGGAACAGCTGAAAACAGAGAAGAAAAAATGTTTCTACAATAGTATCTATTTTAGCTGATCACTATTGAGTTCTCTTCAGTTACTATATTCAGCAGATAGCACAGGATTTTGGGAGGGAGAAAAATGACCCCCACCCTTAGCATCCTTTTGGAAAGAGACAATATTTACTTGCAAAGACACTTTGTAGTGTGATTAGATGTTGCTACAAAATATTAACTTCTTCAGCTCAGGCTGCTTTTCCCCTCCTTTCAGTATTTTTTGAAATATCAAGCCCAGTGAGGCTGGTGCACCCTCGTGCAGAGATGGGACACAGAGCAGAGGGCCTGTGCCCCCCAACTCCCAGGCTCTGGCGTGGGGAGCAGGGATATCCAACATGGATAAAGGATGGAGGGGCCTGTGCAGAGCAGCTCGGTGAGCTCCTGCAGCCCAGGGCAGCAACACTCCAGCACTCAATTCAGATCATACAACTGTATTTACCCTCCTGCTGGCAGAAGCTCCTTCTGGAGCCCCTTTGCCCTGGCTGAGGGCAGCTGGGGCTGCAGGGGTGTCTCTGGGTGCTGGAGTGGCTCTCAGCCCCCAGCCATGCCCGTACCTGTCCCGTCTCCCGGATCATGATGTTGTCGCTGTGCCGGTCCCCGATGCCCAGCACATAGGTTGCCACGCAGTACCCGGCACAGGAGAGGGTGAACTCCTCGATGGCTTGGTCTAAGGCATCCCTAGAGAGGGCAGCGGGAGAGAGAGACAAGGAATTTCACTTTGGACTCCAGGCCTTCACCCCTGGAAAGCTGTATCCAGAGCTTCCCCTGGGCAAACCTGCAGGAGCGAGGAAGGGAATCACATCTGGATTCCTGCAGTGCTCTTCCAGGGCAGGACAAAAATGAGCTGTAATCACAGTCTGTAGTTGAATGGGCCTGAATAAAGTCCTGTCCCCATCTCAACCAAAATTAATTATTTAGTCTCAACTAAATTAACTCATTTCTAGCTCTCCATGGATCCAAAAGACAAAGGCTCCTTGAGTGGCTCCTGTTGGTGACCTGCTCCCCCAGACCAGCACTGATGCAAGGCTGCTGTTTCTCTGTCCAGTAAACCCCCAAGTTACACAGCCCTTGTGCCGCGTGCTTTTTCACCTCCCTGTTCTGGCTTTTTCCTGCTGCCCCTTTTCCAGCTGCCACCACACTGTGTATCTCTGGAGAACATAACAGGACCAAGGGAAGGATCAAGGTTTGGATCCAGGCTGTGGCCAGTGCTGCCTCAGGCTCTCAGGGATCACAAGGAGCTTGTCAACAGTAACCCAGACACCTCCTTTCTGCTCAAAACCTACCCAGAGCCACACAACGTGTGTCCAGCAGGGACACAGGCACTGGGGGACAGTTTGGAAATGTGCATAACTGGGGGAAAGGAGGGGAGGGAGGGGAAGGGCAGCCCACTCACCCCGGGTTCTTGGATTTCAGCCAGTTGAGCAGCGCATCCTTGTTGAAAGCTGCCGTGGCCACCATGTTGCTCTTGTTCAGCTGGATGTTGGCGATGGTGTCCGAGTGCATGACCACCTCAATGAGCCCAGTCTTGTCTCCTGTGGAGAGGCAGCCATAAGGGGTCATCCTGCAGAGATGAAAGAAACCCTTCCACTGAAATCCTGCCCAGGACTGGGTGGTGTTGACATTTAAGCTCTCTCTTGTCTGCCATGTGTCCTCCATCTCTGCTCTGCAGTTCTGTTCCCCACAGGACCTGCCCAGCTGCTCCCACAACACCAAACAGCCCTGCTGGGGGCAAAATAAGCTCGCAGAGAGAGAGAGAGCAGCCTCAGCACCCGTGATTGCTCAGTTCAGTGGGACAGCTGTGTGCACACTACTCACCTCAGGTCCAGGCCCTCCTGCTTCCACAGGATGTCCATCAGCTGGATCATCTGCAGGGTCAGCATGTCCTGTCGCAGATCTGTGTAGGATAACAAGGGAGGAGGGTCAGCAGTACCTCCCCCTGTCCCCTCTCTAGTGCTCCTGTAAGTGGCCCTTGTCCTGCCCCTGCAGCTGGTGCAGCTCAGAAAGAACATCAGCACAGGGCAGAGTTTGCTGGTGCAGGAACAAACTGTAAAACCACCCCAGCTCCAGGGTTTTACTAAGGGAGGTACAGGCTCCCTCACTTTGCCAGAGCTCTTCCCCTGGCAGTCAGTGTGTCCACCGTCTGGACACAACAGGGAGCAGCAGCCACACCAACCCTGCAGGGCTCAGACTGCTGGAGCTCCGTCACACCTCCCATCAGGTTTGGTTTTATTGTTCAAGGGTATCCAGCTACCACTGCACTAAAATCTAAATGAAAGAGGGCAGCATGTCAAATAAGCTCCCTTTATCTCCAGATTACTGCCAAAAAACTCCAAGTATTAAAGGTCCCTCACTTACACAACATCCTGATGGTCCGTATTTAGGCCCTGTCACCACAGTAAACACTTGAGACTAAAGGATGTTTTCAGGAGAATAATAAAGACTTACCATCTCCATTTTTAAAAATAATGCCCACTCCACCTCCACCTGTCTCGTCATTATTAAACACAATCCATAAAGGCTTCATTTTGGAGTCCATGAAGGTGCACTGATCCACACTAGAGGAAATAAAGATATTACCATGAGTTTCCGTCCATTACAAAAGCAGCCATCCAGGCTGCCAGTTCAACAGCAGTGGGAGTGGGGACTTCCACGAGGAAAGAACCTTGGGATAACCCAAAGCTCCACTGCCAAACACAGCCTGTGGCACAAATGAAGAGGTGCAGTTCCCTTCCTTACCAGACTTCAGTGAGGATAATGTTGGGGTTCAGAGGGGACTGGAGGTGGGAAAGTGCTTCACGGTACGTTTCCTGCTTCATGCACATGTGCATCATCTCCTTGGTTTGAGGCTTGGTGGCCTTCTGAGAACTCACTTTAACAAAGTCATTCAGAGCTTTCATCTTGTTGAGTGCCTCTCCCTGAAAAAAAGGGAGGGACAAAACAGGGTTAGCAAATAGGAAATTCCTGGAGAGAGTTTAAATAAAATCATTAAAATCTCTGAAGTGGAAGCCTCAGTTGCATCTCTCAGTTTCTCAACTTCTAGCAATTTCAGCCACTGCAACAAGTAGTGCTATGTGCATGAGGGAGATCCATAATTAACTGTGGCTGCTCTGCTGGACACAAATGCACTGCTCAAAATCAGTCAATTGTGACCAGCTCCTACTAAACAGTAACTCATCCACTTCCCCTGATCACAGCAGTGGTCTCTGAACATTTCAAACCATTCCAGACACACAGGGTAGTTTGGGGCACGTGTGTGTAAGAGATGAGGGAACTCACACAATGATGGGCATCTCCAGGCTCCCAACAGGATATGCCAAAACCAACCCAGCAGTTACGAGGCTCTTTTTGTATTACTGATAACATTAAGTTGGAAAAACAACAGCTCAGAACCAGCTCCAAGCAGGAGGGAAGGCGACCTTATGGCTACAAGCAATTTTTACCTGTTTCATCAAAACTTTCATGTGGTGGGTGCTGCCTCTGCAGTAAGCCTCCAGGATCAGCCCAAACCTCAGGGAAACGGCAGGAACATGCATTTCTGACCTGGGGGAGAGGGGAGGTCACAGCACTGCTGACTCACCCTGCCATTCATACCCACAGAGGAGGTGCAGGGGATTGGCTGCTGGTTCTTGGTAATGGGGAAGGGAAACAAATGCCCCCAGCCCAGGTGGGGATGGAGGAAAACCACTGCTTGGGGTGGTGAGACATTTTCTGTATGACTAAATCACTAACCACTCCTTTGAGAACAGCACTTGGGGAGCAAGAGCAGTTCAGAGCTTATGGCTCAGAGCTGGCAGGTGGCCAGGGATGTCCAAAGGAAATTCCAGCTCACAGGCATGTGTGTGTATAACACATATATATAACAATTCTGAAAACAGAACTTAAGCCAAACACCACCAACTACAACAACACTGAAAGACAAAAATAAATGAACAAAAAAACTGTACTGTGTCCTGGACATGATGATCCCTGTGGGTCCCTCCTCACTCAGAAAAGTCAGTGAAATAATCCTTGTTCAGCTGCCCAAGGTAAAAAGCAGCAGGTTCTGGGTTTTGGCAACCATGGCAAGGAAATCCCACCAATGCTTAGATGGGAGACCCAAGCTAAGGGGCAGCAAACAAACACCCTCCACACCCAGCCAGGCCTGCTGTCCCTCTTCACAGAGCAGTGAAGAAACCAGGAAATGCTGGTTTCACTCAATTCTGAGAAACAGCCCCAAACATTTGCCCTTCACCTCAGATGCCAGAAGAGAAAGTGGCCAATCTTCCGGTTGGACAAGGCCCTGTCCAGCAGGAACTTGGTTAATTCACAGTCTAAGTAGGACTCGTACTTGAGCACCTGGACAAGCTGCAGCAGGTACTGGAACACATCGTGATCTCTGTTGACAGAAGGAAAACAAAAGACAACCTTATCTTTACTGCCACAAGTGTACTTGTAAAAAGTGTAAAGACAAGGCTGTCAGGCTTGTTCACAGCCCCCTCAGGAGCCCTGGGCAGGAACAGAACGGGGCTCCCGCCCGTGGGGATCACACTTACGTCAGCTTCTTCAAGGAGTTGATGGCAAAGGAACCAACATAACGGTCAGGAAAGCTGAAATCCAGCAGCTCCAAGGCATTCAGGACAGGCAGCTCTGGCCAGGTCTGAAGCAGGAAAATCATCTGTAATCCAAAAAAAAAAAAAAAGGCAAAAAAAGGGAACAAGGTTTTTTTGACAATGGATATAAATTTAAAATTCTACTTATGGAGGAGCAGCTCCTTGTGGGGGGTCACTATTTATAGATCCCTCACAGCAAGTTTGCAGAGAGCAGATCAAAGACTGACCCTCTGAGGTGGTTTGTGCTGGTCTCTCACTATCAATTAAGAATATCCAATCCAGATCCTATTTTTCCCATGACTAAAACTGACTTTTTTTTCCTTTGTGTCCAGTTTCTTGAAGCTGCAGTAAGACCTTGTTAGTGAGTAATGAATCTGGGACAGTCAAACCTCAGCTGGGAACAGAGAACCTTCCTTTGGGGCACTGTGAAACATGCCCTGCTGAGCTGGGCTCCCAAGCACAGCACAGGAATGCAGACACGGAGGGGGATCAAAGAGGGAGCCCTGGCTGTCAGCCCCAGCCTCCTCACCTGGGCAACATCCTCGTGCTTGTTCCACTTGGTGATGATGAGCAGCTTGGCCAGAGCCTGCGGGTACTGGTCACGGATGTCGTACCTCATCTTCCACACCAGGTCCTTCTCATGCTCGTACAGCTCCGTGTGGCTCCTCCGCTCCAGGATCTCCCTCAGCTGCAGCTTCTGCTCATGGGGATCACAGGAGAGAGCACACACAGGGCTCAGTCTCAGCCCAGAGGACTTGCTCAGCTCGGACAGACCCCCTAGGACTGGGGCACGGCCCAGATTGGTGAAAAAAGCTGGTGGGGGTAAGGTGGAAACACACGACTCAACCCACGAAACCAGGCTTGCACAAACCTGAAAAACTGATGCCAGAAGACTCACCTCCTCAGGATCTTCTGGTGCAGCTCGGGGTTGTTCTCCATTCCTCCCCAGCTCCAGCAGCTGGGACAAAAATAAAGAGTTTGAGAAAGGCTCCTCAGTCCCTCTGTAATTCTAGCTCATCATCACTTTGGGCTTTCTGCTGCACTGGAGATCAGTCACCTTCCACCTCTGGAGGAGGGAATCACACCTCTCCCAGCCCCAGTGGAGGCCAGGGAGCCAGCAGGACCCCTGTGCTCAGAGTGTAAACCCCCTGCCCTGGTGGTAACAAGAATGAAGGGATGAGTCCTTTCCCCAAAAAGGGCACATCTGCAAACCCAGAGAGCTCTGGGTCACTGAGCTCCAGCCCAACATGACCCATCCCAGACCCCTCAGAACTGGGGTGTGTTTGCCAGGCAGCCAATGCTGCCCGAGCCCTCCCTGCACTGGGACAGCCCCTGAGCCAGACCCTGCACTGTGAGGAGCACACAGACATTCCCTGGCAGCACAGATCCCCTTCTCCCCTCTAACAGGCACATTTCTTCTTGCACTTGTCTGCCCAGTTGCAGTGACAGATGGAAAATCCCCACCCAACATGGCATGTTATCACTGTGCTGAAAGGGAAGGAGCTGCCTATCTTCACACATTTCCCCTTTTATTCCTCTTCCTCCCTACAGAGCCTCACACTGCCTGCAGTTCAAAGGCAGCTCAGTTAAACCCCGTTTTTAGACAAATGCTCATCTATGAGAGCAGCTTTACCCCAGTAATTCACAGCTCAGAAAAGTATTCGCCCACAGGTCTGTGAGTTCAGAGAAAAAGTCAGATTCTCAATGAACAACATCTATTTATCAAGTCTGCCTGTGCCCAGGCCCTGCCACCAGCTGCCCAAGGGACAGTGGCCCTGGCTGCTCCCACACCAGCACAGCCAGGAATTCCTGTGCCTCCCAAACCCACCTGCTCAAAGGACGGGTAATACACGGGATGTGCTGCCACGCTGGGGAAGCAGATGACCAGGGCTGCTGCACTCTCAGTGTTGGGGTTGCATTGCACTGTGCCCATGGGGTTCAGAAGTTCCCCTTTCTCATCTGAAACGCAAAGGACATAAACCCCATGAAGCCAAAACCAAAGCTTTGGTGCACAAAGCAAAGCCCTGACTGCTCCCAGCTCTGCCACTGGGCACTGCCTGGCCCTGAGCAGCTCCTTCATCTTCCTCACCTCTCCCAGGTGAGGGGCACAGGACATCTTTAGGTGAGCAGCCACCTCTTATGTCACATGTGCAATGCCAAGCACAACCAGGCACAGCTCTGGGTGCCATCACAACACAGAGCAGTGGCCATAGCGGGTCTGCTGGTCTGAACTGGGCAGCGAGGCAGGACGTGGGGCATCCCTGCCTTTGTGGTGGAGACTGAAGATGCAAAACAAGACAGCAGCTGCATCTCCTGACATACCTGGGAAGGAGGACCACATGTGCAGGCAGCACTCCCCAGTTTTCAGCTGGTCCTTGTAGTCGAAGAGCATGACATTGACCCAGGCGATGGGACAGTCCTGCAGGGCAGACACAGCAGCTCAGCTGGGGCTGTAGCTGCTAAAGGTGGGTGAAGGGAAGGGCAGAACTAACAAGAAGGTGAGATATCCACATGCAAAGGCCTCGCAACATCCAGGAATCCAAAGTTATATAATCTTGCTCTTTTCCAAGTCTGAAAATCACTACAGGCAGGGAACTTCCCGTTCAAGACTGTGTGTAGGCACCCCCTCACCAAAGAGGGGTGCAGAGAATTGTACCACCCCAGGGAGCCACCCCGTCTGCCAAACTTTGAAGTTCTCTAAAATTAAAAGCATGAGATGGTGTCCAACTCAGGTATCTGCCAAAACCCGGGGTCTTTTGTGTAGTGCTGAATGGCACCAAAGATCCCCCACAAAAAGTCTAACACTTGGTATTTCTCATAGCTGAAGAATCTCTAAGTTTCCAGTAAGGCCTTGCTACTCTACACTCAATGATATTTGAAGGAGCTATGACATACTTCATATGTTTCACAGTCTGGGGGGAGGGAGAAGAACCTTCATTTTGGAACAGGGAACACAGAGTTCACGTGACTGCAGAAAGCCAGGCAAAGAAAGCTAGAAATAGCTGGTAACTGGGGGGGAAAGGCTTGGCTCCTTTGTACAAGAATGAACACTATGTATAGAAATCAAACTTTATGCTGCCAATGCCCCGCCACAGCCCCCAAAATACCCCACAAGTCCAACCCAGGCTCATTTTGGAGGAGGGAGACTCCAGGAGGGGATGTGACTGGGACACGGCCAAGGCAAAGGGCCCCTCTCCCCCCTCCAGCCCCCCGGGCAGACACAGAGCCCAGGACTGAGCTCAGCCCTCCTGCAGCCAGGTGTTCCATCATGGAACACTCCACCTCACCCAGCAGCCTCAGCAGCACCAGCACTCAGAGCTCAGAACACAGCGAGGCTCCAGCACAGAAACCCACTGGGAAGGGGGTTACGTGGCAAAACCCCTGCTGAGAGGCAGCCACAGCCAGCAGCACGTGTGAAGGGAACCACAGCAACCCCTCTCATCCCACTGGGGCCTTCCAGAGGACACCACAGACCTGGGGGAGGTTACAGAGTCCCCATTTCCCTCTAATGCCACAAAATGAATCACTTCCCAGCGGCCTCTCACAAACCCTGGGGCTGATTTGATTACACTAAGTATCTTCAGTAAAATCCCATTTGAGACACCAGCTCCTACATCACAGGGAAAAGCCAAACAAAACACCAGCAATAACCTCTTCTAACAGAGTAAATGACATCAAGCCACAGCTCAGAGCCTGCCAAAGCACAAGGCAAGATTCCTGGCAGATAAGGTCCAGCAAAGCAAGGATTCAGCATTCTAAAGACAGACATCTCCTGCATGATTTAGAGAAACACTGAAAGGCAACCCTCTGGGTGACATTAACCCTCTGACTCATCCAGTCAGCCTGAAAACATGTCTGGTTTTGTGGTAGTAAATGACTTAGTTCCACCTATCTGCTCTGCTCAGTCTGCACAGAAAACAACATGCATGGAATTAACCTCTGAGTGAGGAAAAATGATTAATAATCAAAAAAAAACAAAACAAAAAACCTCAGGGTTCATTCTGACTGTAACCTGCTCTTACCAGTCATTTAAAATGAGATCTGGGCACCTCACTCAGAGCTGCAGCTCACCATGTAGAAAAATCCCTTTACTAGAGCTGAGCTCTGCAAAAATATTGTGATTTTGAACTAAAAGCTCACCAGGATGCACCCACCTTTCCCCAGCACCAGAACGCAGATGGACAAGACCCTCCTAACAGCTCAGCTAACCAGACTGGGTTTGTTTTGCCAATCAGAACAGCAAGATTTCCTTCTGACTGCTTCAAAACTGAGTATTATTCCAGTGTGACCACAAACATCCAGCCTGGGGATGAATCAGATGATCTGTCCAACAAAAGCCTCCAGCAGGAGCTGGAGTTCTGCTATTCCAAAATTTAAAAAAAAACAAAACAAAACAATAAAAAGGTTGATTCTGGTCCTGCCCTCAAAATGTTTCCAGTCTGAAGTGTCCAACCCAGAAACTGGTCCCCACAAGGAGGATTCAGGAGTTGTCTGCTGCTCCCTGAGAGCCCCCTGATGCCAGCACAGCAAAGCCCAGGGACCCTCCCAGCAGTGAGAGGGAGGGAGCAGAACTGCAACCAAAATCTTCCCTGATCACAGTTGTCAGCCCCTTGTTTCTCTGCACTCCAGTAAGGATGCCATGACTAATCCTCTCTTTAAGGCACAGTAACAGTGTTTTCATGGCCACAAAACCAATAATTTGCAGAGGAACAAATGCATTTGCTGCTCATAAAGAAAACTCAGATGCAGAGAGCTCGAGGCAGTGAGCTTAAGTTACAACCCTGGGAAACCTGGAATTCAATTACAGGCTGCACTTGGATCTGATTTTAGTTACTGAATCATTAATGGGCTAGAAGTTTTGGAACTGAGGTGAGGCAAGTGAGAAACACCCCTACATCTCCAATTAAGAACCTCAAATCAAGAGCTTCCAAAGTGATTTAGCACTTTCCTTCCTCAGTTTGCAACACCTGAACACAACAGCAACCTTGAAGAACCTGCACTTCCATTTTACCTCACCTCAAGCTAAACCAGTGTGTACATTCCTCAGTTTATTCCCCCTTCCTAGCTGCCAACTTGCCCCACAGGGGGTTTGCAGGAAAGACCTTATTAAAAAGAAAATGCAACCCAGACGGTTTAACCTCAACTGGAAAACAAGGAAGTTGCGGAGCAGTGAAACAGAGACACAAGTGATTCCTTTAAGTGCAGTCAGATGTTGGGCATGTTTCTTAATGGCCTTTCTAGGGAAGAAATTACATTTAAACAACCTTCCTTACAGGCAGCCACTCCTCAGGCAGCTTCCTGCTGGAGAAGTGGGCTGTCACTCTCCCTAAGCTCTTTTGTTAATAGAAAGTCTCCTGAGAGCAGAGGGCACTTGGTCCTGTGCCCTCCAGCCCTGGCAAGCCTGGCTCAGCCCCACGCTGGCTTTACTTACAGCTTTCTTGGACTTCTTCTTGGTGGAACGTGCCTTCTTGGCCTTCTCAATGACGGCGTAGAGGGCGAAGCAGAGCCGGGCCATGCGGGGAAGGTCACAGATGTTGATGTCAAAGTCCAGCCGCTGCTTCCACACGGGCTCCGAGCACACGCTCACCTCCGAGCTTGACACTGTCTTGCACAGCATCTCATTGCCATGGAAGAGACCTGCTTGCACCACCAGCTGAGGGAAATGAGAGAGGGCACCATGAAGGCACAGGGAATTGCCTTGTTTGCTGAAGACACGTGGCTAGAAGAGGAATGGAACAGGGCACCCACTCCCCTGAACAGGATGCCCTGCTCCTGTCTCTTTCCCAATTCATTGAGACATTCAGTTCTTCAGTCTTAATCTTTACTCAGCTTCAGTAAGGGCATTGTTATCCTCTCACTTCATGCACACTTGCATATAGTATAACATGATACATTCTTGTCCCGTTTGCTTCCTTTCCCAAAGGGCAGCCATTCCCCTTCTTCTCATTTATCTGATCTTCCTTCATGGCCAACACTCTGCATATCCCAGGGCTCTGCTGCAACCTGCTTTCTGCCTTCACTTTGCCAGCCACCGCTGCCATCGTTCTCTTCTCAGAGCTGCTCCCCTGCCCCTCCACCCCACTGTGAAATGCCATGACCACAGGGCAGCAGCTCAGTTTGCTGTGCAGACCTTTGGCAGGGCAGAGATTCCAATGCTGGGCCCCTACCTGGCCAGTTCCCTTTCCCTTCCCATTGTGCTGCAGTTCAGCACCTGCCCAAAGGTTGAGTGAAGCAGCTCAGAGGAGCAGGGGAGATCACACTGCCAGCCACTGCTGTCCTCACCACAGACAGGAGAGATGTGACTGCAAAAGCCAAAGTACAAAACCCCAAAGAGAGCCAGTACCCACCTTCATTCTCTCATCTGCATTGACCTTGCTGCCTTGCACCAGCTCAATGTAGAAAGGCTGCTCTAAGGACCAGAGAGAACTACAGTTTGGCTGGAAGGAGAAAAGGGTCCTGATCAGAAATCAATGTGACAAAGACAAGCACCAGAACTCATCTCCCATCACATGCTTTTTGCTCCCATAAAAAAAGAGCATGAAGCCTGGGACAACCAGGAAAGCTGTGGAGGGGGCTGGAAGGCTGCCTGGAAATTCCCATCTCTTAGACCCGTGGTAGGGACCCCTCCTGAGAGAGGCAGGGAGGGGCAGCTGCTGTTCCCAGCCAAGATCAGCATCTTCACGAACAGATGAGCTGAGGGGACCCCAGAGTCACTGCCCCCTTTTACCTTTTTTTTGGGGAGCGGGGGGGGCTTGGGAGCCATCTTGGGGGGGCTGGCAATGCAGTTGGTCTGCTCATCCCTCATGGCAATGATGGCAGAGCAGTGGACCATGGTGAGGTGGGGGGTCAGGCCCCGGTGCAGGCAGCTGCGGATGTACTGCAGAGACAGAGGCAGGGGGTCAGAGCCACCACACAACCACAGCTGGCTGAGGCAGAAACCAGTGAGGGAGTCAGGAAAGGACACAGCAACAATCAAATTTCACTTCTGATTTATCTCCTCTTGCTTTATAAGCCTGCAACCTGCTGGGCTCATGTTGCCAGAACTGAGAATATGAAGTGCCTTTCAGAGCTGGCATTTCATCAATGGACTCAAATGGCTGCATTAAGGAAAAACACTGAGAAGGGTTCAGCCCTCCCAACAGCAGTTTGCCCTGCCAGAACACAGGTCACAGGATTACTTGCCCAGCTTTCAGGAAGAGAAGCCCCAGCCCACCATGAAAGCAAGCACCTACTTCCAGAACCACAGTCTATAAATGTATTTACACAGACTTGGCACCCAGGGACGGGCCAGGATCACTAGACCCCAAAACAAAAGGCTCTGTTGCCAGAGGCATCCCTTGCCCTAAGCAGCACCCAGGTCCTGTCACTGACAAGCTGCACTCCTGTAACAGCACTGTCTCCTTGATAACCTGCCTCAGTGCACCCCCCAGCAAGAGGAGGCCACCTGGGAACAGACTCACAGACAAAGCCAGACAGGAGGCTCACCTGGAACTGGTACAGGGGGTAGTTCCCATAGAGATATTCCCACTTCCCGTTCACCTGCAGGGTGTAATCCTCTGGCTTCTGCACTGTCTCGTGGCGGAAAACAGTCGCCTGCTTCTTGATGGCATAGCTCATCAGCGTGATGGGGAACTCCTTTGGGGAGATCTGGAAAGTGAAGCTCTCCTGCAATCCCAACAACACAGCACACACTGTCACACACCAGCAAAGGGCTGGAACAGCACAGACAGGGAACAGTGTTCCTCCTGCAGACAACAGGGACAGGGAGCTGGAATCACACACATTAACCAGCCAGCAGGGACGTTTGCCAAACTGGGCAGGAGCATGTTTCAGCAGTGCAAGCATGAGGCTGGAAATCAGGAACTTCAAGCCCAGTTTAAGCAGAACCACCAGTTCACGTGGTTGCTGGTCATCACAAACCTTCCCAGTGCCATGCCAGCAGCAGGCACAGGGTGGAAGGGCCACCATGCTCAAACACACTGCTCTGGAAGGCCCTTTCCCAGGGGGTGGCTCCTGCTCCATGCCCAGGCACAACACACAACAATAACATTAATCCAGAGCAGCAGGCAGTAACAGGGGCCCAGAGGCAACACAGACTGGAGCCTGCTAGCAGTGTATGCTGAGCATGAGCTGAGCAGACTCCTGAGCTTCCAAAGGAAAGGCTTGCACATGATTTTGTGCTCCTCTCCTACCCAAAACCAAAAAAGGTTTCCCAACCCATTAACATGCAGCAACCTCAGCTACCAGCGAACCAGTACACCCAAGGCATGTTCAGCAAGGGGAACAGCTCCCTTGGCTGGAGACTCAGTCTCCCTCCCAGCCATCTCCACAGGCAGAGGAATCTGGAGAATGAAGATGAACACATGGAAACACTGTCCACACACACGTTATTCTGTTTCCAAATGCCCGAAGGGCCCCACAGGGAAAGCACAAACCACCAAACACTGGCACAGAAAAGCCTGTGCTTTACCCCGCCAGACTGGAACTTGACGTTGACAAAAATGTTCTTGGTGGGGGTTTGTAGAGAGCCAGTCCCAAAGCCCTTGGCCACGGGCTCCAGCTGCAGGGGGAAGTTGTACTGCATCCAGGCTGCCCAGCCGAGCTGCTGCCGCCGCGCTGCTCTCTCCTCACAGAACTGGCACATCTTGGTGCGGAAATCATTCACCTCTGGGTCCTGCACCGAGTCAAACTCGTGCAAACCTGAGTGGAGGGCACGACAAAGGCAGAATGAGCATCTGCAGCCAGTGGGGGAAACGGGCCTTTTACTCAAGTGTCTGTGAAAGTCTTCCTGCACACATGCTTAACATGTGGCCAAAAGGAGAAGAGTCAGCCAAGCTACCAGCCATCATTTATTTATGATGCACAACTGCATTGATTCAACCACCCCAGCCCTCTGCCAGCAGGAAGGACCCCCCTGCATGGGTCTGCACACCCACTGTTCCCTCACTGGCGCCACTGGAGACCAAACCCGCTGACTCCACCGCCTGCACGAAGGGCTCCAGCACCGCCCCAGCACAGGAGTGGTCCTACCCCAAACAGCACCCCTGCCACGGTCAGCCACGGGGGAACTGACCTTTTCCAATGAGCAGGCTGATCTGGGAGTTAATAACCTTCTTGACTCTGTCCCCCTCCCGAGCCACGAGGCGCAGCACGGGCAGGAAGGGCTGGATGTCGCAGAGCCGCCGCTGCTCATCCTCCAGCTCCTGCTGCTCCGCCGTCTGGTTGATGCACGTGAACACATAGGCCTCGGGGTCACTGAGCATGTGGTACAGGGGCTCATACTGGGCGTGCTTCCACACCACCTGGGCACAGCAACAGCACCGTGAGCCCCCGGCACTGCCACAGCCTGGCAGGGTCTCTTCCCACCTCTGCTGTCCCTTCCAGCCCCGCTCTCCCGGGACACACCACTTGGGCAGGGCAATGCACAGCCCAGGCTCCTCACAGCACTGTCCTCTCAGCCCAGGCTGGCGGCTCCAGCTCCTGCTGAACTGCTGTGTGGGTTTGTTTGCAAGTGCCTTTCACTGACTTCCTTTTTTCGTGCTTGCCATTTGTTTCAGGCAAAGTAAATGCCTCAACCTGAGTATTTAAATAACCCCCACCTGATCCTCACAGTAAGCACCTGCTGACTGTGGCCCTGTGAAACAGAGCAATTACTCACATTGGAAGCAAAACTGGGTTAAGGAACTTTCCCCCAACTAACATGAAATCTGTGATGAGAGCCAAGAGCTTTTCTCAAGTCTTGTCAACACCACCCAGTTCCCAAAGATCTGCCTCCCCCAGTGGACAGTACTCCCACATGACTGTTCACATCCCTTTTTTTACTCTCATTATAAGGGCCTGCTATAGGGGACAAACTTCTAGAGCAGATGGGTATGACACAGACCTGCCGCCTACCAGCTGGAACAAGGCTGTTACCTGCTTGATGGTGCCCAAGTTGGCATTGCAGGGCACACAGAGGTTCAAGTATATCCCTGTGGGCAGCAGAAAGTCCACCTGGATGTTTTGATTTTCCCCCTTGGACCAAAATTCCATAGGGCAGTAAATGCCTGGGGGCATCCTGCTCACTGCTTAGCTACCACCTGCAAGAAAAGGGAAAATAGGCTGCTGCTGTTGACCACATATTACCTGCTCAGTTCTCTGCTGGGCTCTGTTTAAAGTTAATGTGCAAAATAACCCAAAGAAAGGAAGGTCAGCATAGCCTTAGAGCTCAGGAAAACATGGACTTCAGTCAGCTTCCCAGTCTGGTGCCTTTAAGCCACATATAACTCAGCATTTGCTTCTGTCTCAATGCAACCCTTTCTTAATCCCTTCTAGACTGGGATTAACATCTATATCTGCATTTGACAAAGAAATAAAGACTTATCTTCACTTGAGAACAAAGGCACTCGTCCAAATAGCTCATCTGTGACCAAGCAGCCAAGAGAAACAGTAAGTCCCTACCCCTGGCTGTGCAAGGCAATCCTCAGGCCACATGCTCCAAGCTCCACTCTGTTTTTCCAGAGCTCAGTTCCATCCTGCAAGAGGGAAAAAGAGTTGTTGCTTGTTCCAAGTATGCATACATTTTTACACACACAAACAAATAATACTCTACTATGTATCCCCCTTCTACAAGTACAGAAAAATGAAGTTTAAGGTTGAGGCAACCAAAATAAGTTTGTCACTTCCATCTGCAGCCTTTCCCTTGGCAGGGCTCTACAATTTATTCTCAGTACATCCAAGGAATGCAAAGAGGAGGGCAAGACTCTGAAGGCTCTCAGGTACAAACTGCTGTTTGCAAACCCAGGATGAAACAAAAAGCATTCACCAGAAGCCTGTCAGACATTTCCCTTCTCAAACACATGGCCCGAAGTCAGAGAAACCCTCCCTCTCCATCAATTTGCCCACAAGCAAAATACCACAGCAATAAAACTCCAGTTTCCTGCACAAAGGACAAGCAGCAGGACGAGGTGTCCCCACGTGCTGGGAGAGACTGGGACTGTTGGCACTGGCCCCCGGCAAGAGACAGGGAAGCGGCTCCAGCTAATTCTCTCCAACCGCCTCAGCAGAGGAACCATCTCACCTCAATCCCCTCTCACTTAGCAGGGTTTTTCCACCAGGTCAGCAGAGGAACATCCCAGTGGTAAAACCTGTGAGCTGTTCCATAGCCACGGCTCCAGCCTCCTGCCCTGAGCAATCCTGTGCCACTTAGCCCAGGAAACCACCACAAAACTGTGCTCATTCACAACTTAAACTACGGCTCTGCAGCTGCCAGTGGGGGGATCTGAGAGGGCTGAGCCATGTGCTGCTGGCGATTCGGGCGCCCAGACCAGGAGGTCCTGCTGCTTCAGCACGACAAGAGCCCAGCATGTTATCTGCCAGGTCCTGGGACACACCGCTTCCCTGTCAGCACCGAGGTCAGGATTCCCAGAAACACGAGCTATGTTTTATCTGTCCTGCCTCTTCCGTGCACAGCCTGTCACTCAGCAACCGGATAGACAGACCGCAAACCCCCCGTGTGCCTGAGGAGGGAGGGCAGAAACAGGGGGAGGAGGCAAGGTTTGAAGTTTGAATAAAGCCAAACAAGCTGGCCCTGTTTGCTGCTCATTAACAATAAGATCAGCAAGTTTCTGGGATATCTGCTACCTCAGCCTAAATCAGCAAACTACCACAACTCTACTGACCACCACAGAAGAAAGACACAGCAGTGGCTGAACTGCTTCCTTCTGCTGAGGATTTCTGCCCGACACCACATCTCATGGGATATGAGGTGCCTGTCTAAGCTATGAACACTACAATGTCAAGTTCAAGCTCAATACCTTGTCTTTCCAAACTCACTGATTTAGAGGGATGTAGAAGGACTTTTCCAACAGAAACTGAAGTGGACACCAAAGGAAAAATAACTCTGGAGTTTCATCATCTCTAATACATTATTTACCAGGCTTCTCTAAATTCAGAATTCTTTTCCTGTTGGACCTCAGGTCTGATCCAGTGTGACAGTTCTTACATGAGGCAAGCTCTGCACAGATTGGCACTCCTGCACCACCTCACGTCCACCTTCCCTTTGCCTTGGGAGATGGAACAGAGCCCTCCAGGCTGTAACCTTGTTTGCACTATCTTGACCTCGTGAATAAAAATAGTTACAATCCCCTTTTCTCTGGGTCATTTTGCCATTTTTGAATAGCAGCACCACTCCCTTCCATCAGGGTTTACACTGCTGGGGTTGTTTGAGATATACTCTTTGTCTTTCACTGCAGCAGTCTTTAAAAAAAAAAAAAAAAAAAACAGGAAAAAAAAAAAGATTCTCCATTGTAACTATCAGTTTTTAAAGTCCCAGCATCACCTCAGACTTTCATCCTGGTGGACAGACAGATTGTTTTTAGAAATCCCATCCTGTGGTAGGGTCCTGACCTGTAGGTCTGGTATCCTGAGGTTCAAGTTAATCAACCCACACTTGACAAATTAGTTTCCTGTACAACTTGTGTATCTCTCAGAGCCAGGGTAATGCAGGGAGAGACAGATGTTTGTTTTAGAGGGATGTAAACCCACAGAACCAGCCTCCCCAGGTACACAGCTTATCAAAGACCCCTGCTCACCAACACCAGGCTGCAGCCACCCACACTCTACAGCATTTTCTCTCCCTTCCTGCTGCAAGATACCCCAAAACATCTTCTTGCTAGAATACTTCCACATTCCCCCACCCACACCTTCCTATAGCAAACCTTCCTCCCCCGCCAGGCACGCCTCCCACAGCCCCCAAGCCGCAGCTGGGGGGGCAGGGCAGGGGCACTGCTGGCTGCTCCCAAAGGAAGGAGCACACTGGATGGGAACTGGCCACGAGCAGGAGGCACGAGCCAGGGGAGGGCCCAGCTGTGGGGCAGGCTGAGGGTCCCCTGGGCTGTGCCCACCGAGGTGTGGGGCTGTCACAGCTGCTGCTCTCAGCCTGCACACAAACAAGCCCTCGAGCAGCTCTCCAGCTGCAGAGCATCTCTTTGGACCCCTCAGACCGTGTCAGAGGAAGGGAAGTGCTCCCTGTCCCCCAGCACAGGCCCCAAAGCATCGAGCACGTGCCCAGCAATACATTTCCATGGGTCCAAACATGAAGTATGCCCCACAATTCCCAGGCAATTCAAGTGCACTCACATTTTCACGTGTATTTCTGCTCTGTGGAATACTTTTGTAAGGAAAAAGTCTGTTCAAGACAGACTTTCTCAGAAAACTAGGGATGGAATACACATGGAGCTATTCCACACTGGCCCCTGCCTCTGGTTCAGACCAGCACAACAAGCAGCAAACACTCCTAGTAGTGGACAATTGCTCCATAAGCCCTCATTAACTCTGAGGTGTGGAGTCATTCCTAGGGGAGCAATGAGGGAAGATGCACCCATTGGTACTAATCCCTTCCTTAGTTACACGTGCAATAAACCCATCATACAATGCCCAGTCTTCTTCATCACTGAGCGGAAAAAGAGGCAGAGGAAAATAATCATGAGACAAAATTCCATTTTACAGATGAAGGCAAGTCCACAAGTTTCTCTGCCCCCTTTGCCTCAATTCATTATTCTGCAGGAAAGCTACAGGCTGCTTTGTCCTCCTTAAGGTTTCCCCTTGCAGTAATTAGCATAAAGGTAATAAATCTGTATCTTTACCACTGAGGAGAGTTGGCCAAGGCAGAGCTGATGTGCACATGGGACTAGTCCATGGACTGGGACAGAAATAAAACCCCAATTTTACTGGATACCATGTAGAAAATATAGGCACAACATCAATAATAGGAGGGAACACACCTGAGGAATATTTGCACATAAAAGTAAATTTATGCAGAGTGTAACTGTTATGGTTTTAAGTTCGGAGAGTTTCTCCAAACTTAAAACCATAACAGTAACAGACACATCTGAAACTACCCAGCCAGTATTTAACAAGCCAGCAGTCATAAGCCACACTAACACAAATTTCCTCTTATGAAGTTTATCAACCACAGCTCTGGTGTTTACAACCTACAACTGGTATGGAGAGGAAAAGGCAAAAAAAACCCAGCAGTGGCTGGCTAGATCAGACATGGAGCAGCATCCCCAAAGCCTGCACAGACAGACACGGAAGCTCTGACGCCCACAAACTGCAAAATTACCAAACCCCAGGACTACCAAAATACCTCCTGAGTTTGTAAGAAACGAGCAGGGCAGAGCTCACAGGTGATGTGCTGTGTGGGGCACAGCAGAAATCACTTTCATTGCTGCTCTGCTGTGAGAGTCCTGAAAGTGTTTTAAGCTTCGTCTTGATTTTCTGGTTGGGGTCACGAGGGGAAACAAGTCCATGCTGCACTGCCTCATTGTAAAATTTACCCCCAAATTCCCCTTCAAGACAGACTGGGAACAATCCTGTAGCAGGTAAGTGTGTCAAACTGTGCCTGCCTGTGGGAGTTTTGGAGGGGGACTCCCCCCCCGTGCTGGAGACTCACACCCAGGGGCCAGTCACTTCATCACACAGAGAAAACATGCTGTAGCTGCTTCCCTTTGCCAGTAACTGGCACTAATAAGGTAGATTTTGCTCTCGTGTCAGAGGTGTTTCCCCTACAACTTCCATGTAAAACACAGACCCGTGTCCCAACTGTGCCATTAGGCCATCACTGCCCTCTGTCAGTTCCTGTGCCAGAGTTGCAGCTCCAGCACAGCCTCGCGTTGCACCAGAGCTCTGCCTGTCTCTGGTTCCTCCTTCAGCGCGCGCACACACACACACACGTGTAAGACTCGACTCATGAACTGGGTAGGAAAAATCTGGGACCCCTTGAAAAGGGGTGGGGAAGCATTCACACACAACAATCCCTCAAATCAAAAGCACTGCCTTTTGAATCTCCAGGGCGGTTTGCTTCCTCAAACCCTAGTTTAAAATATTCTAATCTCCTTTACTTGGTTTACTGTACTATGACTTCTACCTCTACCAAATAAAAAAATCAAATAAAGCTTTTTTCAGCTTCTGTTTTGTACATTGATCTCTCATATCCTGCCACACAATCCCCTGCACTGATTCATTCATTCTTTCAATAGGAGTTCATTGTTCATCCAACTCTACACAGCAGACACATAGTTATGTTGGTTTGGTGATGCCTTTTATTGGACTTCTAAGCCCCTGATTAACCACTTTTACTTACACAAAGCATTAGACTGATGTAAATGTACAAATGGACTCTACTCAGGGTACCTGAGTAAGGGATGACAATACGCACACACACCTATCTCTTCAGGCTCTGAGACACTACAGAGCATCCTCTTCCCTACCAGAGGGGCTGATAAAAAACAGCACTTAAGCCCCAAAAATCAGCATCTTCTGTGCATCAAGATGTCACTGGAGAACCATGGATTTCCCACCTTCCATAGAAGTGTTCTAGCTATATGGAAACTAGATCCAAACCACTGGATCCAAAGAATCCCTTAGCTTGTGCCCTTCACTTTATAAAATACAGGCTTTTTTACTTTGAGATTTTATATTACTCAATGCCTGAGACTTAGACACACACACACACACCCCCACAAAACAGGCTCATGGGGCAAAGTAATGGGAAGCAGAAGTACACTAATGTGCTCTGAACTGGAGCTAACCTTGTTTGTGTGCAGAGCTGATGATGAAAGGGGTTGCCAGCAGGGGAAGAGATAGGAAAGCACAATGTACACGTGGTGGTAACAAGAGGCTGCAGGTCCTGGGGCTCCCAGCTCCAGAAAGAGCATCTGAGCAATATGGCATTGTCCAACCTCAGCAGAACCTTAGGTCCAACCAGATGTAACAGCCAGCGTGAGGGAAAGAAGAGCTCAGATAAAGCAGAGAGGTAAGAGAACTCATTCTAGGACTAAACAGTATCACCAGAGAGAGGCAGAGGAACATCAGGGAGTGAGGAAAGCATCTGATGGGAGACTCAAGAATCTTGCTCTGATGGGAACTTCTGAGCAACTTTCAGGCAAGTTCACAGTATTGCCTGAGGAACTATCTAGTAGGAAATAGTATATTTAGTGGTTAAAGCAAGAGCCTGAAAAACGACAGCATGTAAAGTTCCATTCACAACCCTGACAACTGTTTGATGTACAGCTTCAAACAACGACCTCCTCAGTGTTTCAGCTTTCTCACACGCACAAATACAACCTATAACTCATGAAGGATGTTGTAACTCTGAAATGCTGGCAAAGTGATGTGGCATCCTTGCACTCTTGCTGTTACTGCTAATGTGGGCAGAGTCTGCAAGTTGAAGGAAGTTGTGATAAATGAAGAGGTTGCTGAAATTAGGCTTTTTCAACTGCTCCCTTGAGTGGACAATACCAGAAAGCTCAGTGAATCTTGCTGATGAAAACAAACAATAAGTTATGTATTTCTAATGACCTCTAGCACAACATTCAACTTTCTATACTTTCATGCACATACTGCACCCCATGTTTGGGTGTTGAGACTCTCTTCAGAGCGCTCTTAAAAGACTTCCTCAAGCCCTGCCAAAACGAGGATCCAACCCACAGCAGAAACACACATGGCTGTGAACAACTGAAGCACAACTCCTACATCAGGGAAGGTTTGGATGACCTGATGTTGCCACTCCCCGAACCCGGGAGCGACAAGCGTGGCCACAAGGTGCCATGTGCGCCAACCTCACCATATGCCCAAACCTCACCAGGAAAGGCCTGGCAGACACTCCAGCAGGGTCACAGCTCATCAGCCGCCCGTGGGGTGGACCAGTGGCCAAAACAGCCAGGCCACTGCCTGCCTGCCATCCATCCACCCACTCACCCATCGTGAGACCGAGCAATCCCTGCCACGCCACGGCTGCTCCTCCGGGGGGCATGCAGCACCAAGGGCGACCTCCGAGCAGCTCCACCCGCAGCTCACCGGCTTCGGGGAGCCGCAGTTTCCACGAAGCAGAAGCGCTTTTTCCCCGGCGAACACCGCCGCTCTCCAGAGGAGCCGGGGCGCAGCCGGGATTTGCCGCAGCCGGCCCGGCACAGCCGCCCCGGCCCCGGGAGCCCCCCGGAGCCCCCCGCCCGGCCCGACCCCCGCTCACCCGCGCTGGCTCCGCCGTGCCCGGGGGGCTCCCGGCCCGGTCCCGCCGCCGGCACCGCCCCGGCCCCGCCCGCCAAGGGGCGGCGGGCACGGCTGCCAAAGGGCCGCCCCCGGCCCGCCCCGAACCCCGCAGCCCCGAGCCCCGCAGCGGCCGGGCCGGAGCCGGGGATGCGCCTGGTGCGGGGGGAGCCCACAGCGTGCCCCGCTACCGCATCCCCGCACCGCGTTCTGCAGCCCCGCATCGCTCAGTGCTCCCCATCGCTCACTGCTCCGCGGCCCCGCACCGCTCACTGCTCCGTGCTCTGCATCCCCGCATCGCTCAGCGCTCCGCATCGCTCACCGCTCCGCGTTCTGCAGCCCCGCAGGGAGTGCGGGGCAGGGCTCCGGCCGGGCAGCCCAGCCCGCAGTGCCCGGGCCGTGCCGCGGCTGCCGCAGCGCCCGCCGGCCCCGCAGCGCTCCCGCTCACACCCGGCAGCTCCCGGCGCTGCGGAACAGCACAGCGCCCAGGGCAGGTCGCAAAGACACATGTATGTGTGAAACTACTCACACAGAGCACGGGAAATGGTTTGGGATTCACTTCTTTCCTGGAAAGCGCTCCTTTAACCCCTTCGGTTGTGCAGCTGTTCTTCCCTTCATCTGCAAAAGTGTTGTGCAATAAAAATGGGGAAGACCCCAAATCCCAAAGGAGAGACAACTGAATTCTGGGACGAGAAGAAACACCTTCAAGGGGGGCAAGGTGCCCACGGGTCTAAGGCAGGAGCAGGGTAGCAGTAGCCTGTAACACTCCTGGTGTTCCACTAGTGCCTGCTAATCGTAGGAGCGGGAACAAGCACTCCTTTAAATCCTGGGTGCCAAGAACATACAAGGTTATCTGCCCATTTTTTTCTCCCTCCAACCTGTTGTACAGCCAGAGAGGAAACCCACCCGGGCACCAAACCACTATCCCAGCAGTGCAGCACCCCAGAGTGTCCCGAGGCTCAGGACCCCTCACAGCCCCTTCGCACAGAGCAGCTCTCCCCCCTTGGCATGGGCAATCAGCGGTTTCAAAGCAGCAGCAGATGGGGACAAGAAATGTTTCTAGTGTTCAAAGACAATCATTTCTCTCTGTCTCATTAAATTTTCAGCAGCAATCAGATACCTCAAGAACATTTGTTCGTTTCAAAAATCTATCTCTTTTCACACGTCTCCTCGTAAATTCCCACCGTACTTTGGGTCACAGATGAGAAAAGATTGTGAATGTGGATTTGTGATTTTAATTATTTCACTGCCACACACAGAAACAAACAATCCTGCTGCAGAACATGGCTAGTGCTACCGTGTCACCCTGACGGGTCCTGCAATTTTACAACTCCCAGCATCACCATTTTTCCTAAAGCTTCTGCTGCTGGAGGCATGTGATTAAGGTATAAATTTTTTTTTCCCATGTTATCATCCAAGAAAAGCTCATTATTCTTGCATTCTGACTCATTTTTTTTCCCTGAACATTACTAGTTGGCAACACAGATATCTTGCCATCAGTACAAAATGTGACTGTTGAAACATTTGTTCTTCAACTCCATTTGAATCTACTATCGTGTCTCCATGTGACCTTTTAACGCTCAGAAGTTGTCTATTTTAAATCATCAGCCCTGACATGTGTTGAGAATTTTTTTAACAGACTGTTTACAGGAATTCTGGTTTCTGTTCTGCAATTTCTTTTTTCCCTTTCAACAGCTTTTCTATTCTATAAGCTTTTCTATAAGTTTCACGTGTAGGACTGTACTGAACACGGCATTTGCCCACCTGGCCCGTGAGAAGCTGGACATCAAAAACCACAGGGAAGGGAAAAAAGAACTGAAAGCCAGAAAAGTAGTTTGCAACCTGCTAGATTTAAGATCCGAAACCTCCAGAAAGAACAGAATGGAAGGTCAGTGAGTTGGTTTTCCTCTGTGTTATTGAGAGCCAAGCAGTGCTAGTGCGTATGAAGAGAACGCTGGTAAGAAGGGCAAGTGGCATCCCCATGGCATTATTCCAAATGCACCCGGTGTGAGGGATGCAAGGCATGCCCGTTCACAAAGGCCATCTCTGCTGCATGCCAGCCTGGTTTAAATTTACCCAGAGTTGTTCATGAAACTCTGCAAGGTTGGTTCTGTGTTCCAGCTCTCGGGCTCTCTTGCTGCACAGTGGGCATGTGCTCCGTGTCACCTACTCCAGGGAATTTGCCAGAAACACAATTCCACGCTCCTGCTGAGGCAGGGGGTGCCATGTCCTGCTTGGGGAGGATGCAGACCCCAGCCTAGGACTCACCCTGTCCCATCATGGAGAAATGTAGCCAGTGTTCACAGCCCGGCTGAGACAGCTGGCCTGGAGGAACAACAGCGGGAGAAAGAAGGGGGTGACAACAAGTAAGTAACATAACCACAACACCTTGGTGTTTACAGGATCACCCAGCAAGAACATTCCAACTGCCAGTGGAGCACCTGGAGAGACAAACACCCTGCCTGCCCTCCTGAGTCCCGAGCCACAGAGATGTTGGCAGATTTAGCAAATAGTAACACTTCGGAGGCTGCATTCACCGCTTCCACTCCGGGGCTAGAGGTAACCCCTCTCACCCTCCACCTGCTGGGGCAGGGGGTAAACAAACAAACAAACCAACCCACCAGACTGGCCGCATTTTTTTGTGCCACAAAGCAAACAGGAAGCCCGAGCAGGTCTAGGAGAGTTGAGGCTCTACTGCTCCATGTGGTTAACACGACTCAACAGCGGGAAACCGCGCATGGCTGCAGCTCCACCACGCCGCTGCAAACACGGCTGGGAACTTGCTCTTATTTAAAAGTCAAAAGAGGGTCTGGTTTGGTGTTTTTTTTGGTTTTTTTTTTTTTTTTGGCAACAAGGTCTGAAATAGGATCACAGCCACATGAAGTGTGCAGCACTGATCCAGGCCGGCTGTGGCCATGCGCAGAGCGCTCACCTGTACGAGAGCAGCCACAGGACACATCCTTCGCTCAGAAAAGACCCTGGCCAGACCAAACTACTTCAAGATTTGACTATCAGTTTCTTTTTGCATGTCACACAAAAGCTCTATGTGCTATAGCATAACACGACACTGCTACAGGCTCTGGGGAGTTCTTTAAATACATACACATATATATATATTTTGGGGGCACACAGCAATGAGCACACTGAAGGGCCATTAGGATATTACAATAAACTGCACTAAGTATTAACTGCACCTCACAGCCTCCAGCTGCTGTACACGCACATTTTCATAGTTTGAGCTTTCCATTTCTTCATCAAACAGGCAAACTGCCAGAGCCCTACAAATTCCAATGAACTTCACAAACAACTTCGTATCTCTGTATTTTACAGATTCTTACTCAAGTAGGACACAATGCAAAAGAGGAGGGGAAGACGAAACGCTCCTCACTTTGAAAATCAGTGCCAATGCTCCGAGGAAAGTATTGACTAATCTAAACCAACTGCAGATCCTAAACTTTGTTGGGGAAATTCAGATATGAAGTCACAGTTTTAATGACAAGCCCCATATGACTATTCCTAGAGCAGTCAGCAGCGTGGTGGGACTATAGAGATAACAGGTACAAACTGCTCAACTCGCCAGAAGGATTATCAAAGCAAACACTCATCCCAGGGAAACTGAGCTCTGACCTAGCACTGGTGCAACAGCAGCGACTCAATTTGACATAAATTCCTGTTTTATAGGAATAGGGCACTACTAACAATAAATAGTAAGAGTTGCTAATCTATTCAGAACTCATACAGTTTCATTTGTACTGCTTAAAAAACGTAAATACTGTAAATTGTGTGCCTCAAGCCTCACGAAACTGATCTTTCCCCTGCTAAGGACAAGGGAGGGGGCGAACACCAGGTGAGGATATTTAGGGGAATGAACCCCAAAGCATCACAAACACAAACATCCTTAACCAACCCCAAGCAGATGCTGTTTCCCTCTATTTGTCACCTGTGCCCAAGCAACCTTCTCAGGAGGACATTTCTCTGAAGACAAACGTGACAGTAATTTCAAAGCTCAGACCCTGGGACAGCTGAGGACACGGTGGTTATAACACGAGTTGTTTTTCTTTCGAGAACAAGGCCACAGTTTGCTTGTTGATATTGCCACTAGAGAGATTTCAGAGGCTAAAACCACGACACAGCCTCAGCATGTTTTTCTCTTTGATGGACATGCATTCAGACAAAAATGTCATGAAGCAAAATCTTTCCATGAGCTGTAAGGAGCTGGCAGTGAATTATTAGGGGCTGGGATTCAAGGACTGTTCAAAAAGCCTCTGAAACAGTGTCAAGCTAAAACGACACAGAGAAGGGAGAACAGCGACAAAGATACTCGTCTCTCTTTCTGAAGGCCAGAGTGGCCTGATCCAGTGTCCTTGCCCAGATAAAAATACTGTTTTATTTGTGTGACTACGCATTTAAATGAAGGATACTGCAGACCTGAGAAAAACGCATTCCTCCAAGATTTCCCCATAAACGTCTGCAGGGGAAAAAAGTTACAAGAGCTGAGGTAGCTGCAGCGAGCAGCTGAGAGTCCCATCTTGATAATCAGCAACACCACAGGACTTGTACAGGGGAAAAATCCCTGGAGGCATTTCTGCAGAATTATCAGAATGAGCTGGGAGGCTCCGTTTGGTACCTCCTCGGTTGTTTCTTCACCAGAATTTCTAACTTATAACCTCTGCCCAGGCCAAATTATTGTGTTCAGGAAAAAAACACATTGTGCTAATTGTTGGTGTTGCAAGCAGCACATCATCCCAGAGAACAGAGGAGAAAGTCTTAGTCAAATGTGAGCTAGGAGGAGAGGATGCTGACCCAGTTCTGCAAGACACGCGAGGCTACAGCTAAATCAGGGATACAGCGTGAATTACTGACTGCAAAAACGTGGGCCAAAACGGTTTGGGGGAAAAAACCCACAAATACAAACCAACGGCAACAAAACCCCCCAGCAAAATTACACACAGTGCTGTGAAACCCCAACCGAGACTTCCAAGGACAGGACCTGGAGTAAGGTACTCATGGTCTACTCCTCGTACTGGTGCCGACGCGGTGGCTTTCACTGTGCCGGGTTCCTCTGAGTGCAGAACACAGACAATATCACTTGGTGTTCCACAGGGCACTTTTGTGAAGCTTTGCTGTTGCTACAAGTCATTTGAGGTCTTTGGCTGGTGGTGCTGCACAAGTTCAGAGCATCAGTGTCTCGACACAAAATACCACTCTTATCACTTGAGGACGTAACTGCAAACACACACAGAGCATTTCCCCAACACAAGGAATGCTGCTCAAAAACTCACTTCTGTTGAAGATGTTTTTTTGATACAAAACCAAAGAATGTCAGACACAGATGGTCAGAAGCTCCATCCCTTTTCTGACTATCAGGAGGGACAAACAACTTTCCTTTCTCTCTTTTTTAATTTTTTTTTTTTTTTTTGCAATACAAGTGAGTGATCTATAAAACCACAAATTTCCATTATGAATTGTAACGGCCTGTTTAACTAAACCACCCCGTTTAATCTTGAAATTACTCTTAGGGGATTCTGGATTCTTTTCTTTGCTACCAGAAGAAAAGCAGCACCCAGTCTTCCCACACTCAGAACTACAGTTCAAGTTCATGTGAATACTGGGTTCTGAAAAAACATAAAACCAGACCTCAGTGACAAAGTCAGAGCCCTAAAATGAAAGTCCTTCATCCAGATTGGGAATTTTGGGGGTCTTTATTAATTGTTTCCAGTAAGACCGGATCTTGCAGACTCTTGTGTGGGTGGGTGGCTACACACAAGACAGATGCAGGTGCCTGCCTGTGCTAAATATTTTGCACAAACTCATGAGTTTGTTATATTTCAGTGGTTTTTGTTTAGCTTTATTTGACATTTAAAATGTGTATTCCAAGCTAAGCAACATTTGGAACCCAAACAAATACACTGCATAAAAATCAGAATATATGTATCGTGTTACCAAAGGAGGCAGATGCCAGTGACAAATGCTTTAAGAATTTTTTTAGCAGCCACCTGAAAAATCACTTAAGAGTCAGAAATAAGTAGCAAAGGCCGTTGCATGAGTCATCAGTGACAAGGAAAAAAGGAATGTGAAAGGAATTTTTTTTCTCTTTTTTTTCCTAAAATGAGAGATGGCTTTGGCTGAAAGAAAATTATTTTTACTGTCACCAGAGGAAAATTTCCATTTGCAAACGGGAATTTCCACCTGAGACATATTGATGAAGGCTCATTTACATAGCTGGATGTAAAACTACAACTATTACCCTGGGAACAGTGTTGAAGGAAAAACAAACTCTGTCCAGCAGGAGGAAAGTGCAGAATTTTTGTCCTCAAATTTTGGTCCAGAAATAGATAATGTTTGTTTTCATTAAGTCTTTAAAAACATTTACAAAGAGGAGAAGATGCATTTCACAGAAGGGAACAGCCCAGCCAGCCTCAGCAGAACCAGCACTGGGAAACTGCGCCGCACAGGATTAACCCTGCCAGGCCCTGGGATTACGTGCCACGAGGGTGAGCGCGGCTCGGAACATCAGACACAAAGCTCTGGGGTCTGCTGGTACCGTGTCAGCCTTCAGAATGTGGCAGCAGCAGGACCTGAGCCTGGCTGGGTCTGCCCTCACATCAGCAGCTCATCGTGGGTCTCACCCCTCCCCTGACCTGTCACCAACTCCCTGCCTTGGTTCCCCTCTCAGGACAGTGGGAACTCTAATATTCAGTACCGCCTCGTTTAAGAGATGGAAGACCACACTGCTTTTTACAAGCAAAATACCTGAATACTTTAAAATTAAGGGGGGGGGGGGGGGAAGAGTTCCACTCATTTAACTGATACTTTAGCTGAGTCCAGCACATTCAATAAATCACCTACTCCTAAATAGATAATAAAACAGTCCATGCTTGTAAACAACACTGAGTATTAATTCAACTATTAAATCTAGCGAATTATGGCAGTTTCCATGTGCAGCCTTAATGGCTTTCTAGAAGAGTCTGCAGTCTCCTATATGTGTACATTTTACACCCTTGAGTAAGGAGGCTTCACCTCAGTGCTTTTTCCATTTGTACAGAATGATAGTGATGTAACACAAATTGCAGTTTATACACCTTTAGCCATACAATGGAAAATTGTAAAGAACTTGGGCTGAATTTGATACATCTTTATTTCCACCGGGCCCTCAATAATCAGTCTGTGTTGGTCTGAGTAGCTCACAGCTGCTCACTCCCCCTCTCTGCCAAACAGGAGAAATTCCAGCATTATCCAGAGTGCCTGGGTGTGCCTTTTCCAAGCCCTCTCTGCTCTAAATTGCTCTGCACCACCACAAATACCTGCAGTCCAACGCTAAGAGGAATAAACCATCAAACAAAGGCAGCCATAAAGCACCTGCAGCCTGTGGTGCTGGGGGGGGCTCAGCGAGATGCAACTTTGCATTGAATTTCCTATTCTGTTTCCTTGCTACCTGCAACAGGAAAAAACTCAACCTCTTATTTCCTTCCTCCTACCCACTTTCTGTTCAGTGTTTTGAGTGACTGGTGTAAATTAGCTGAAGTCAGGAGCCAGATTTTCAATTTGCTCTCATTCTAAAGGCCATGGCTAGAGACAAAGTCTGCTGAATAAATTGACAAAATGACAGGGATAAGGAGAGGACAGGAATGGACACTCGGGGTCAGAGCTTGCAGGCAGCAAGTGGAATGATGCTTGGGCACTGCCAGCATGAAACCAGGGGCACACCACTGTCACAAAGATGGTCTGAGCACAACTTTGGCAAGGTGATGCTTTCAGAATTAGTAAATTAGTCTTGGAAATTCAATGGAAAAATTTAGTGATATCTCTGCTTTCCATAAGCCCCATCTCCACAGCTATGTGCTGTTTGTTCAGCACAGTAATATTGTCAAGTGCCTCTGCTGTGTGTGACTGAGAATGAAATGACCACACACCACCCACCCACTCGTCTGTCCTTTGGACCCCCTGAGGAGACCAGATACTCACTCAACACTCTAAAGAAAAGTCTGCAAAGAGAAGTGGCCCTTAAAGACATTCCTCCCCACCCTCCAAAGCCCCCAGCAAAAATACACCTTTTAACTACACGTGATTCCTTCGGTGGCAAAAGCAAGGGGAATTCACAAGCCTCTGGACACTAAAAATACATCCTTCCTCTTCCTCGGACTTCTCCTTTCACATAAACATTTCTCTTCCTGTGCCACTTCCCAGCCTGTCACACATGTCTCCTGGCTCCCACCGCGGAGCCAGAGAAGTGCCCTCTCAAAGCACAGAGCTCCCAGTGCTGCCATATGGGCTTTTACTGCCATGCCATTACAGCACCCACTTACAGCCCATTCACTGCTCTGACTGTTCCTCCATGCACATTATTTATTTACCATTCTTTTCTTCCTTCAGAGCTTTATCGA
The DNA here is from genome assembly GCA_035583155.1 of Acropternis orthonyx. Classification (NCBI taxonomy): domain Eukaryota; kingdom Metazoa; phylum Chordata; class Aves; order Passeriformes; family Rhinocryptidae; genus Acropternis; species Acropternis orthonyx. The sequence continues at coordinate 6,605,456 of JAWWEU010000055.1, read as the reverse complement.
TTGCTGTGCTCACTCTGTGTGTCCCCTCTGATGGGAGGTCACAGGACACCAGCACTACTGTCTGTTCCTGAAACACCAGATAGTTTTGCCCTGTGGTCACTTGAATATCCACAGAGCCAACTTTTACACTGGAGTAGCTCCCTCAGATTAGCAAATGGCAAAACCCAAACCAGCCAACCCCTCAAAACCCACACCTCATATTTCTCTCTTTTTACTGCTGAATCAGAACCAGCAAAAGCCAACAGAGATTTAAAAATGCATATCCCTGCTCTTGGCAAAATACAAGTCCAGGCATCTGATCTCATGTACCAGAATGGCTGAGGCGTCCTCCTCGTGGCTCCTGTCTTTACCAAACCTTTGTCTTCCCTTATCTCTCGTAATGGACACCCCAGCATGTTTGGTGATAACAGATTTATCCCAGGCACTGGGAATTGCTCAATCCACAGCATCAGAGCATTTTTCCCTACTACTCTTCCTGCATCTCTTTTATGCGGTTCCAGCTGACCAAAGGAGGGGAGGCAGCCAAACGTCTGCTCAGCTTACAAATGACAAAAAATAGCACTTGAAATCCTGCTAAGTTGCAAAAAAGGATGAGAACACCCAACAAACTTGCACAGAAGAGCTGACAGAGCAAAGTCCCTTCAGTGCCCTTCAGGCACTTCAGCCAACAGTGACCAGCCACGGGACAACAAAACCCTGATTAATTTTTCATCACCCTCTTGATGCTCCGCGTTTCCAGCCCACTGACAGATGGCTGTGCCTGCTACCTTGGCTGTACTTTGGAGACCTTGTAGCTCCAGGCTGGCACGGGCAAACACATGTCCTGCCCACATGTGAATTAGCAAAGACTGAATGAGCCCTGTAGTAGTGCTCCCATCATCTGGGTCCGGGGAAAGTGGCCAGAGAAGACACTGAGTTGTCCAGCAATACTTCTCCCTTACTCCCTTGGGATCAGTCTTATAGCAGAAAATTAAAACCAGCCACACTGCTTCTCTTCTGTCACCAAAAAATAGAGGAAGAGGCTATTATAAAAAACCCCAACCAGTAGCACAACTGATTCAGAATACAGTGTTTTTATGTGCTCTCAATGAGGAGTCAGCAGCTCTGATTGCACGTGTGCAAAAGCCCCCAAAGTTTCCCTGAAACTTTCCATTACAGAGCAGCAACTGAACTCTAGTATTAAATTTATGCTGATACTTATTTATTTACCTCAATTAAGAGTATCTGTTAGATCTTATCATGGCTGAGTGAATCACCCTCTACTACATATGTGTAGTTGGCTCTCCCCAAGGAAAGGAGCACGGCAGCAGTTCTACAGATTGCAAGTGCTCTCTGTAAAGGGGCTTCTCCCAGCACTGCTCTTCCCTCCCCTTTTTTGGCTAGTTGCCTTAACTGAAGAAGAAAATTCTGGTGGGAGGACTGAGAACAGCCAAGTGACAGGCTGTTTCCTTTAACGTACAAGACAGTTGTAGTTTTATGCTAGCTGTGTGCATCACAGGTTTACAAAACCCAAAAAATATGCTTAGGTAATACAGAAAAATGTCTCTGCAAGAGTCTGCAGAGCAAAGAGGGAGCACCTGCTGAATTCTAAGCAGAGGTCCCTGAAAGATTTGTCATGGGAAACCAAATCTGGAGGATAACAATCCTGGGAATTAATCTGGAAGACTTGAATGAGTGTCACCATGAAATCACCAATGACCAAGTGACATCCAGCACACAGTAGAGACTTGCTGTTAAATCTTATTAACTACATCCTTGTATCACAGCAGACAGCTCTGCCCACGGATCAGAGACCACAGCATTACACTGCAAAAATCATTCATGTGCCTGCTGGTGGCCCTGCAAGGAACTGTAGAATGAAGAAGAAAAATGAACCCTAATGGAAGCCTATTCCTGTCATTTAAGGACCTGGATTAACCAGCATTCTGTCTGATTCCTCCACAGCCCTGGTGCCAACTCAGATACAGCAAAGCCAGTCAACCCTTCTCGACAAACACTTGCACAAGCTGTGCTCTCCGCACTGTATCACTGCTCATGTCTGGTACCACTGGGAACTATGGAAAAGCCACAAAAATGGCACTGGATCTGCAGGAGCCTTCGATGGAATGAGAGGATGCCCCCTCCCTCCCTGCCCTGCTCTGATGTGCGTGCAAAGCTCATACATTATTTTTCATCTCTCCCCAGCCACTGATTAAAGGGGCACCTCACCCAGTTCCCCTTCCCTTCTCACCCCCAGTGAACTCCTGTCTCCCCGTGCTTTGGCAGCTGTTTTTCCTTCTCCTCCTGGCTCATTTGCCTGCTGTTGTCTTGCTAATTATTTTTACAAGGCTCAATAATTGATGCAAGCTTTCCCATTTTTCATCTCCTTGCTACAGCACTGTCTGGCAGGCAAGGAACTCGTCCAGCAGCTGTGCTCCCTTGGCTGCCCACCCGCCTGCTGGGGAGAGGGACCAGCGCCAGAACAAGACTCTGCAACCTAATCCTCTATTTACCTTTCTCTGGACTCAGCAACTATTATCCAGAGGAGCAGCTTTTGAAGTCACTTAGCAACGTGCCAGCAAGCCAAAGCTCTGATGTCACCAGCAAAAATAGCATCTCAGGAACACCCAGTTGTCTCATGCTTTGAACCAAAGTGCCTGTAGCCATTCCTCAAAAATTGTTGCTTCTAGAGAATTTGTCTCTGATTCACTGGCAGACAAGGGAGCAACACAGTGATTTCAGGTCAGAAATAATCTTCCATTCTGCAATAACACAGTGAGCAGAGCACAGGACTCCTGGTGCCTCCCTAAAGCACATGGCATTGAACAAGAGCCCAGATCAGATACCAAGGTGACATAGGTCTATACTGTGAGCAGCTCCCTCAACTCTTCAACTTATTCACCTATGAAGAAGAATTATAGATTTAAAATAGCTTTCTTCACATTTTGCCTTTTACTGATGGTCAAATGGGCCATTTCCCCATCTCAAAACAGAGGGGAGAAAATATGGCAGTAAGTACAGGAATTACACCAACAGCAGAGTTCCTAATGCAACTTCTTTGGATTTTTTATGAATGCTGTCAGGCCTTGGAAAAACAGAAGTCACAGATCTTGAGAATTTTCAATTCTTTGGTAATTTTCAGTTAAAGATTGCTGCCTGGCTCTCAGTTTGGGAATGAACAGCCTTCGTACAGGCTGCCAGCTGCCCAGTGTCACGGAAAGGTAGGGCAGCTGCACTTCAAACCAGATGCTTCTCTGTTTCACACACTGAGCAGAGCTCGACTGCAGGAGGTGTTTAAGGCACAGGACCCCAGATTGTGCAGGAATCAGCACTGGGGGTTCAACACTCAGCATTGTGCTGGCACTGAGCATGTCTGACTGATTATCACAAGATTCCTAAGTACGGGACAAGTTCTAGTTCTGTCCATTCAAGAGCAGCTGAGGAAGGCAACTGCCAAAGAGGGAAATTAATGGATAATTCTGCTGCACAGCACTGAGCAGTGCATTTATGAGTAGCACATCCACCCCCCCCCCCAACTTTCTCCACAGCATCACCTCCTCAGAGAGCCACTTCTGTGGGACACAACTACAGAATCGCTCCTGGAGGAATACATAACCCTGAGTGCCTTTTCCAGAGCCTGCACCCAGACCCTTTGCAGGCGTTTCCAGAGGTTTCTTCCAGCCTGCCACCCTCCACCCCTGTCCTCCTCTCTGTCTGCAGCTTGTTGTTTCTAAGAGCAGTGGTGTGAAAAAACAGGAAGCCATGCAGAAAAGAGAGAGAATACAGATTGAGGCACGAAACTGCACCAGCAACAGTCCCCCAGCACTCACCCCACCCCCTCTTCCCTTCCCACCCCCTCACCACAGGCCACATTCTCGATGAGAAATGCTCTACTTGCTCTTGACGGGAAACCGGTTACGGAGTCGCGTGGCCGGAGAGCCACGGAGGGAGGGGAAATCCAGCAGCATGAAGGGAAACATCTCACTGGGCTCTGCTGGTCTTGGGGGGGTCCCATGGCCACGGAGCAAAAGGAACAGGTTGAACAGACACTGCTCCACAGGCAGCCCTGCATCCATTTTACAGTCCAAGGAAAAGTATGTAACTCCTTTATCCTCAAAAGTTCAGATTTACAGCTTCAAAGATCTACTGAGGACCATTCTACAGACTATTTGAGCTTTATCTATGGTGCAATCAAACAGCTCTTTGCACCCTTTTATGCCCATGTAACCTGTTTAAAGAATAAGGATTCGAGTCCCATCTACCTACTGAAGGAGGACAGCAGATCACCTTGTCTGCAGTTCTGTGCATTCACAACTCACCCTCCGTTGGCAAATTCTGACACAAAGCTTTCTGTTTTGGAGGAGCCTTCATTGCTCACACCCCTATCTCTTCAGTCACCAACATAAGGCTGAGAGATTAAAAGGGTGGAGATGAGGAAACAACAGTTAGGGGCAAAAACACAAGGAGGGGACAGAAAGGCCAAGCAAACTGCTGACAAACACACAAATACCCGACTTCCATTCCATGCAAAGTATTCCCAGCTTCATCTCTGCACATTTCTGTGCTTATGTTGACCAGCCACCTGGGTAACACAAGAGGAGAGGAAGCAATATCTTGGGAACCCCGGTGATCCCAAAAGCCAGGAAAGAGCCAAACACCAAATGCAGCTTGGCTCGTGCTTCTGGAGACCAGCACTCAAAATGTGAAGTGACTGCAGGTGGGATAAGCGTGCACAGCTGAGCCACGGTGGGCAACAGTTCACAAAACAAAGGCACAAAACGACCTGGCACATCCCATACTGAGTGACAGCTCAGGACCAGTTACAGGCATTGACATGTTCAAATATCAGCATCTCCCTGCACTGCGCTTGGATTTTGCCGACTAAAAGTCTTTTACATCCGTACCAACTCAGCACCACGCCCAGATAAATTGTCCTTTTCTACTGTTAGACATAAACCATTTTTAATTTCTAAAACCAAAGGGGAAGAAGCGAAGACAGATGCGAGGCCATGCTATGGAAAAGAATTAAACAGTCTGGTATCTACTGGTGGGAAAGGGGAATGCTGTATTTCCTTAGTAATACCCAAAGCCTCTGTACTGTTCACAAAGGGTTGTGCTGGGGTGAGGTTTATTTATAAAACCTATAAGAATGTTGACCTAAGGCTGTAACTTGAAGAAAAATAAGCAGAGCTCTAGTTTTCTAAGTGCAGCCACAAACCCAGGATAGAAGCTTACCAGTAAGACCCTGGGCTGCTGGAGGGATGCAGGACACGGGAGAGGCTCCGGTCCTTCCGAGCTGCCAGGAAAGCCGTGCAAACCAGGAGCCAGCCCCTGGGTTAAGCACAGCCCATGGCGCAGCTTTCTGTTCCAGCCACAGAGGCAAGGCAGGGACTGGGGGGACTCGGAGGGTGCCTGAATGAGGCTGAGGGGGATTCCCAGCACCTCCCTTTGCTGGCAGAGGTGGCCAGTCTTCCCAGGCTCTTAGGGGTTTTTGTCTTTTTAAACAATGAAGAGAGAGGCTCCTACAAGTAGTGATACAGAGCAGGGCCTTTGTCTAAATGCTCTGAATCGTTCTTTGGAAGAGGCCATCCCTGCTGACAATTCAAGGAGCCTCTGGAGAAGGCAGACAGCTAAAAGAGATGATTAACTCTTCTGTGGCATCCACATCAGGACATCTATGTAAGAGACTGAACTATTTGCTACTGAGGCTGTGGCTCATTATCCAAACGTGCTCCAAAGGAAAAAAAAAAAAAAAGGACAAAGCAGGTGCAATAAGGAAAATAAGAGGAGGAAGAGCAAGGCTCCTTACAAAGTGGCCTGCAATCAGGATATTTAACCCAGAAGTAGTTCAGTCATGACCATTTCTACTGTTCTTACAAGGAATACCATGAACTCCATCTGCATCTGTTTGGACCTTCCCTAGACCTCATCACCTTGAGCCACATTATCCAAGTCCAGCATGGCAGGGGACACTGCTGGGAAGGGGTGAGCAGGAGGGACCACGGCAGGTGGAAATGGCACTTGAACATTCCCCTCTCCAGATTTCTAGAATCTTCCTTTGACATTGCTCCAACATGTATTTATTGTTTCGTGTTCCAGAAGGGGTAGAGATGCTGGTGTTTCACTAAAAACCCGTTTTAGCATCTACCACCGATCCTTACTTTAGGATGCTGGCACAAACGCCCCATCTAGTGGCAATCGCAAAGGGAAAAGCTATGGAACCGATAACGTACTGGCAAATAAATCACTCTTGACCAATTAAACAGGCTGCTAAAAGTAATGAAGGGCCAACATGACACATGAACCCACTGGAGAAAGAAGAAAAAGCTCTTGACTCTTGCTTGTGTCCTCAAAAGCCTGTCACACCTGTACGTTGGGGTTGTTTTTTTGGTTTTTTTTGAGAGATGAAAATCAAGAGCTGGACCAATGTAAAATTCCTGCATCTATAATTACTTTGTATAATATGACATTTCTTAATGCACAGAACTCCTGTGCCTGTTTGTTCGCAATATTCATCATGACACAGGCTGTAACTGAAAACTTGAGACTACTTTGCTAATTTTGTTTTGCCTAATATTTTGTATTCTCTCACAGTCTCTACTGCCCAGAAGGCATTCAGCATTTCATGCAGTTTCTAATACACAGTATTATCTCGCAGGATTTAGCCCTGTCCACATCTATTTCCTGTTCTTCAGAAACCTGACATATAAACAGAGCTCTTGCTATGTATTAGTAATTACATAAAGCTTGAAATGTCATTTCCAGTGTCTCTGTTGCAGTTGCTGAATAAAACACAGGCTTGTATACTGACCACAGTTTCCTTTTCTAGACAGTAAACAGTTTCTGGATAGAAACGCCTGAGTGCTGTAGCTGTGAACACCATTACACACAAGTCTGCTGATAAACACACAACTGCTGATAAACTGCAGCTATAATTAAATACATCCAGAGAAGCTGAAGACTGGAACTGCTCCAGGAAGTCCTGAAGACTCAACCAAACCCCCCAAAAGCCAACAGAAATACCCCAGCCCCAAACACAGAGAGCAGCTCCCTGCCCAACACTTTTAAAAGCCAGAGTTAATTGGGAAGATCATTTTTTTGCTGAATCACACGCACAGGTGAAGGATAAGACAGTTTTTGTAGGATCTCAGACAGACAAAAGAACTTCCATCTACTAAATCGTCAAAGACAAGGGATGAACTATAAATTAGCAGTTCCCAAATTTGAGTGCAACTGTAAAAGTCCAAATGGAAACATTTTGAAATGCTTGATATTCAAAACCTTGAGCGTATCTTGTGTCCAGGACCTAAATTCACTAGTTAGTTTTGAAAACCTTGGACCAGACGTAGCTAATCATGTCCACTGGGCTCACCATCTCTGTTCGAGAATGGAGGCCTCAGACACCAAAGCCAAAGTCATCCAAAAGTTAAAACAGGGAATAACAAGAGAGGGGGGGAAGCCACAAAACCCCAACAATAAATTCCACTTTTGAGTTCGAAATGTCTATGTCTGGCTACCTAAGAGCCAGACAACACACCGTAAAGTGTTTGTTTAGTGGCAAGTTGCTGTAAATGGTTGCAAATACCTGAAAATAGCTCTGTGTTTGTTTGTTCTGGGCCCTGCAGCCCTTCCCTGCCACCACAGCGCAGACTAAACACACAAGGACAACAAATTGCTCGCTCTGCACCCACAGAAGGCCCCATAACCACCAGGCTATAGCATTCACTTTGTAATCTCTTATTTTCAAGAGGAATAGTCACCGGTGGGATGACTTTTACTTAAGGGGAACATAAAAGCAGCTTTGTCTTTGCGTTTGTGCGAGCTCCCCTCACGCACCCCCCGTGAGGGCACAAACCCCCCAGACCAGCCACGAAGGAGACAAGAAACGACCACCACTTACCCCACTCCATCCCTGCCAGGCAATGCTGAGCCACGGGCAGCCTCCTCACCCCAGAGGCAATCCCTGGGTCAGGGGCACAGGGCACAACCCTGCCGGAGCCCCCCGGGCTGAGGGGAGTGAGGATGAGGAGGCCAGGAGAGCCGCCCGAGGCCAGGAGAGCCCTCTGGCCCCAGCAGGGCGGAGCAGGGGCAGCTGTGCCTTGTAGAGGCTCATCAGCACAGAGCAGCTACAGCTGCGGGGCCAGGCTGAGGGGAGGGCACAGCCTGGCAAACAACCTGGGGGAGATTATCAACCGGCCCTTCAGAAACGGGCATGGCTCTTGCTGGACTCCAGGAGAGGGCATTCCACATTAACTCCCCCCAAAACCCCCAGAGAAGCCTTTTTAAACAGCCCCATCCCAGGGCTGGGTTTCGCGCAGCGCTGGGCCCACCACAGGGAGACCCCCATGCACTGGACCTTCCCCTGGGTGATGGGAAATCAGAAAATGCATTTAAAATCACCAGGGAAAGGCACAAAAAGAGAGCAGACTTTCAGAAACTCTTCCCATTTCCCTAATTTTGTGCACTGTGGCATTCACAGGAGTGCAGAGGTCAAACCTCATACCCAAAATTCAGCAGCTGTAGTTTCACATATGTGAATTGTTCACGTATGCTCTGAACTGCAGCAGGGACTGAACAACCTTGACAACCAACAGAACCATACATTATTTAACATCAAAACCCCAGAAGAACTTGTATCAGTTACATACAGGCTTCAAAACACAACAATCCTTATGTGCCTGCATTCCCCTTTGAGCACCGAACTGATTTTATAACCAAAGTACAGCAAGTGGTTTTGTGTTCAAAGATATCAGGAATTACATGAAAAACGAGATGAGTTTGAAACATGAGAGAACTCCAGTATCTTTAATATGTTGGCATCCTGTAAGAACAACTATAAAGTTGTTGCCCCAGCTAAATCTAACAGTGTTTCACTGTTAATACCATATTGGTAGAATTTAAAGATGACATTCAGAATCACTTCATAAGTACACAAAATCATGAAAAAACAACTATAAAACTGGACTTCAGTTGTACCTACTTTCAAGAAAAGCATCAAAATAGCTTAAGTACTATTTGAAGCCACAACTCTCAGAAAATACTATTTATTGGGATAACACACAAAAAGTGCTGCTCCTCACATAAGAGTATTTGAACTTTTCTCTCGCTTAAACTTTAAAACATGGTTCTTATTGGAAGCATATTTCGTCTCTGAACTCTTATTTTGAGAGAGAAATATAAAAACTACTCCCTCTGAAATCCAAAGGGAAAACATTGTTACACAGTAATTACAGCATCATTTATAAGAAACATGTTAACAATGAATGTGTGTAAACATACATAACCAGCAACACTACAAAATAACCTTTTTGAAAAATCCCATATAAATTCACTTCAAATACAAACCCACAGGATTTTCAGTATTAATCCCAATATCTTTGGGGTTTGTTGATTCGATATATTCCTCCCCCGCCCCCCAAAAAAGACCCTCCAACTCAACACGTATATTGCTTTTCCATAAACCTCGAAAGAAAACCTTCAAAATAAATTAAGGACACTTCAGAAAAATAAGTTCCCTGCACGAACCAAGGAGTAGCCACGGATGTGACTCCTCCTCGGGTACTTTTGGACTCGAGAGGTGGCGCGGTGCCCACTCGCTCGCCCGGGTTCTGCAGCTCCCACTCAGGATGCCCGAAGGTCCAGACACCAAAACCGTAACTGCGCCCCTGCCTGAAGGTCCAGACAACAAACCCACGATTTCCCCCTCTGTCCCAAATCCAAACCGAAACATGGAAAAGAAGCACAATTCGCCCTCCTCGGCGACAAGGGGCGCATCTCAGTCACCACCAGGCACTTTTCACACCGCTCTTCCTCGGGCGTTTCCCGGGCGGATCCAAACCCTTCTCTCTCTCAGGAACCCAGGGGCGACGCAGCAGCGCCCGGGGCTCACTTGAATGCGGGGGCCACCCTGGCGCCCACCTCGCAGGGCATGCCCGCCTCCAGCGCGCCGGGCAGCGGCCAGGCGGGGAAACGCTGCGGAGAGCCCAGGAAGCCGGGCGGGCCGCCCCAGCCGGGCAGCTCCGGGCAGAGGCACCCGCGGGGCAGCGCCAGCGCTGTCCAGGGCCCGTGCGGGCACCCGGGGGGCACCGGGGGCGGCGGGGGCACCGGCGGCGGCGGCGGCGGCCAGGGGGCGGCG
>JAWWEU010000055.1:6567062-6595242 GCA_035583155.1 Acropternis orthonyx | reverse complement strand
CCGGGGCCGGGGCGGGCGGGCGGCGGAGGCGGCGGCGCCGGCGATAGTCCCCCTCGGGGAACATGTCCTGGAAGGCGGGATCCAGCGCCCAGTCGCCGCCGCGGCCGCCGCGGCGGGGCAGGCGCTGGAAGCAGGGGTTGAGGCTGAGGTTGTGGCGGACGCTGTTCTGCCAGCCGCGGCGGCAGCCGCGGTAGTAGGGGAAGCGCTCGGCGATGTAGGCGTAGATGCCGCTGAGGGGCAGGCGCTGCTCGGGGCTGGCGCGGATGGCCATGGTGATGAGCGCCACGTAGGAGTAGGGAGGTTTCTGCGGCTCGCCCGGGCCGGTGCCCGCCGCCCGCGGCTCGCCCATGGCCCCGGCTGCGCTGCGCTCCGGCCCCGCGCTGCCCCTCTAAATTCCCGGCCCCCCGGCTGCCCCTCTAAATCCCCGGCCCCCCGGCTGCCCTCCCACCCCCCGGCCCGCTCGGGGCACTGCGGGGTCGCGGGCGGGTCAGGACGGCGCGTTGGCTTCGCGAACCCAAATACTGCGGAGCGGGACGGCGATGGGGGTCGGCTCGGGAAAGCCCGGCGCTGCTGGGGCATCGCGGGGGCGGGGCGGGGCGGGGGGGGAATCCCTGCTGTCAAACGGCTCAAATCCATCCTTTCTTACCGTGCCGGCGGGTCCGGGTGCCCAGCTGCACACCCGCTCACTTAGAGGTGCAAACACCCCTGCGGAAGGGCCGCCCGGGGGTCCCTGCGGCTGCCGGCAGCAGGATGGAGGAGGATGGAGGATGCAGGAGCAGCGCTCTGCTGCACCAACCTGGGCTCCACCGCTGCTGCATCCCCGTGCAAGCACTGCAAGTCACTAAATCCTTCACAATACATCCATATGCACAGAACTATTAGTGGGCTGATGCCAATCATTTAATTAAATTAAAATGCACCCTCCTTTAAAAACTGTTGTTTTGATCACTCAATTAAGACTCCACCAAAAATCTGGAAGGGCTTTTGGAAGGAGTCAGTTTCTCTTTCCCAAAAGTTGTACAGAGCTAAGAAACAGAAGGCAAACATCACTATGAGGCTGTTGGTCCCGTTTACAAAAGCTACCCACAGTAGCTCCACAGTGGTGGCTCAAACAATGCTGCTATGTCTCATGTTTTAAAAATACTGCACAGGTCTTTGAACACAGAACTTCAGCGGGCTAAATGGAAATATTTAAATTGCTAAGAATGAAACATCCCTAGTGGTTATAACAAATCTGCCAATAGCAGAAGGCAGCTCAGTGGTTCTTTTTCTGCCCTGTGTAATGCAGAAGAAATTAAGCACAACAGCACTGATGAAAATAAAAACCGGCTGCAGAACCAAACAAGCCTCTAACACTGAAAGAACAGGGGGAAAAGGAAAAGTGCCTGAGAAGTGCATCCCCTATTGCACCGCAATACATAGAACTCCGCATATTTAAAGACAGGACAGAATACATGGCCAAGTCATAAATTAAAGACCATACTCTAATACATAAAACACTCTCACCATCTCACAGAAAAAAAAGTTAAGTGCCAAATGAACACAAAAGTACAGTGTGCACATAACTGGACCACACACACTAAGCAGAAAACTTATCCATTTTTATTTTTTAAAGAAAAATATTCCTCTTTAAACACAAAGCATGAACTAAAAACCTCTGAGGAACAGCTTCTCCTTCCTTGGAGCACGTTTAACTAAACTGTACAGTGATAAGAGTCCCCAAAGAAGTATACACAGATGACATACAGTCTTTCTTTCACAGGAAATAAGGTTTAGGACTTGAAATTGTCCTCCTCACCCCCTCTAGACCGCCATTCAATCCAAAAGTACTCTGTACCTTACTCCCACCACAGGACACAGTGATGACAATTTCTGGATGCAGCAAAAGTATTGGCCAAATTGGCCCTTTCTAGCCTTTTAACAAATGTCTGTGAGAGAGGTTAAGACCATTGTTATTTCCAAGAATGGTGCTTGGAAGAAAACACATAGCAGCATCCACAGGCAACACAAGCCCTTCATCCCAGCTGCCCTGTTTTAAGGAACCCAGCCAGTTCTGCAGTGTTTTACAGATGTTCCCACCACCCAAGAAAATGGAGTGGGAATCAAACATTCACAGGCCAAATCTGTTGCTTGAACAAACAGCCTAAAATTCAGTAAATCTGGCCTACAGATGCCAGCAATGAGGTTTTTTGTCCCCCACAGTGACCAATTTAATGTCTAAAATTTTATGTAAAAAGATAAACAACTCGTTCTACCAATTCCCTCTACTCCATCAAATAGATATGTGCATAATATTTGTCACATCTGCCAAACTACCCAGACTGTAGAACCGGAACCAAACCCTAAAATCCAAATTCTTTAGAAGTTGGAACAGCAAAATCATCTAAAGTATCTGCAAGGTCTCAGAACATGCCTAACAAGCCCATATCCAAAGAAAAAGTACCTGGGTGCTTTCAGTGGAAGGTAGGAAATGGAAAAGGTCTTGGAAACAGAGCTCATTCATACTCCACCTCATCATGAATTGTTGGTATTATTAAGTAACACTCAAATCTTTATCACACCATTTTTAAAAGATCTTTTCCATTCCACTCCAACAGTTTTTGCAGTAGGAAAAATATTAGAAAAATAAAATCTCCCCCCTGAACAACACTGTATGAAGATCAAAATCATCAGTCATGAAGATGTTTACAGGGAGACCAGATAAACTTTTGTTTCCTCCAAACCAGCTTTGTATAGAAAAGAGCAGCAAGATAGACACAGTGTCTATGAGCTAGATTAAGGCCAACAATGTAAAGACAAACATGGGCTCATAACTTTTGAAATGAAGAAACCCTCCAAATGTTTTTATACATCTGCACACACACACACACACACACACACACACACACACACACACACACACACTCACTCGTGTAATCTTCAAGCAAAGGCTTCACAACTGTGAGAGCACCACTGGAGAGTGTTCTAGCACCAGAATGAAAAACTTGGTTGTCTTCCCTCTTCAGCAATAACATCCAAAGTCTTTATATTGCTTTGGACAAGGTCACCAAACATCCTTCCAGGAACAGTTTCAGAGCAGACGCAGAAGTGCAGTGACAGGTCAGAGCGTTCCTGTTCTGGAATAGGGGTGGGAAGAGGTGTGTTGCCACGCTGCAGCTCCTTGGTTGCTGGAAAGGAGGAGAAGGTTTCTATTGTAATCTGGTTGAGATTGAGACCAACTTGGATCCAGGTGGGTGTGGTGGTAAAGCTCAGCACAGACTGGGAGGTGAGGGTGGAAGTTTGCGTATGTGGAGTCACAGTGCTCAGCTGTTGGCATGACAAAGACAAGCAAAGCTTTTCTGGCAGCTTGTCTCTGTTCAGGAGGCCCCTAGGTAGGACAAGGATCCGTGAATGGGATGTCACACACTGCACCAGGACATCAGGAAACCCAAACAGCAGAGGTTTAAATAGAAGCTTGCAAGTTGGTCTGCCAGCATCTTGCCTATACACATGCTCAAGTGAGCCTGCAGAAGTCTATAAAAAGGGACAAAAATCTCTTTACAGCAAGGTTACGGGTGTGATTTGGCTACAAGGAACGATTCATGCAAGTTACAATAGAATCCATCATCGACCCACAGCACATCTTTCTGCTGCAGGTCTCTCCTGGCTCTAGGCCTTTGTGTGGGAGGTGCTGGCTGTGCAGCCTCCACCAGCCCTCCGAGGAGGCTGAGAGAGATGCAGAGTCAGGAGCGGCATCTGCTCAGCCTCTCACATCAGCACGTGTGAGTGAGGTCTGTGCTCCAACCGTGCCCTGCAGAGTAGGAGGAGCAGACACGCCAACAGGGAGGGTGGCAGCAGCAGCTGAAGTGGGCTGCTAAAACTATGCAGGAAAAGACAAAGAGAGACAATTTTTCAGTGCTTGAATCAGCAGCAAAGCTCCATTTAAGCTGTCATATGCATGCTGATTAGTCTGGCTATCACTCCAGTGAGGGACTGAGGCTGTGGTAGGGCCTCAATTAAAACATGCAAGAAAAAAGAATGAGGTGAAAGGAAGGGTGATCATCACTCCGAGGTGTGAATTTCAGGTTCAGAGCAGAGAATGGTCGGCAGTGATACGCTTTGTTCTGTGCACATAGAAGAGCACAAGAGAGGGGACAGCAGCAAGCTGAAAGGGAGGGAAAGACACAGTAAGCACAACACTAATTCATGATGCAAAGGCAGGACAGTGGGATGGGGGAGAGAAATTCGAGGTAAAGGAGGCCAAAGGAAGAGAAAATAGAAAACCTCTTAATACAGTGAGTCCTGCTTCGGGAAATACACAGCTAATGCCAGTCACCTCTCTTTTCACCAGGTATTCTTGACACACTGGTAAATCTCTCTGCACTTGGTATTTAGGAATCAAAACATCAAGACTTCTTTTTTTCCCCCCTAAGATGCACTAAATGATTTTGAGTGTTCAGCACAATACTCTAAATGGCCCCTGAATTCTAAGTAATGCTGAAGACTCACCCAAAAGCAGAAATGCCCAAAAGACAAAATGCTTTTAGAAATCAAGGGCTACTGCCCTTAGGTTAGAAAAGAAGAATCTATACAGAAGGTTGAACTGTACAGGTTTGGCATTTTTCACCGAGAGCACCTGGGCATTTAACCAAGACATATCTGAAACAGTTACTTAGCAAATCCCAACATCAGAGTGAGGCACCAGGTTTGTGGATAGATGTACACAATCAGACAGCTCCTCACGTCCCTCTACTAGAACAGATTTGTGCGATTTACAGCAAGAACAATCTCTGCCACTCACTGCTCCAGCGAACACACCAGCAGAGCTGGCAGCTGGAGCCCTTTGACTATGGTGCAAATCACATTGGGATCGTTTCTTACTACAGACTTCACTGTGACAGAATTAATGCCTCCTGGGTAAAGCAAAGCACAGGCTTCCTCATTCTGATGCAGCCCCCAAAGGATGTACAGGCAGCAGGTGCTGAGAAACAGCATGACCAGAATGGGAACTGGTCAAAGTGGCCCCAGGGCCAGGGCCAGGTCCAGGTGGAAGCACATGGACATCTAAGATGCAAGAACATGACAGAACAGCCAACGTCACCCACGTGCTTAGGCAAGCTTAAGGCAACTAAAGAAAATTCACTGATAATTTAGAGGAGAGTGCCAAAGGGAAGGAAGAGGAACCACTGAGCAGAGGCTGGGGATGCTGCTAGAGTAGCCAAAGCCCAGCACCAGCTACTAAGCCATGCCTCTTCTCCAGCTTATGTGTTCTAATTCTCCTCATTTTACCAGCACCATCAGCACGAGGTCAATATGTCAGAACGAAGAGCTGGGGATAGGTTCCTAAAAATGTAGCTCACACATTTTCAGGCTTTTGTCTCAGGTCAGTTCTTTTGAAAGAAAGTGTGTGGGCCATTTGACTGGCCTCCTGTCTTGAACTGGAGCTTCTTGGGAATTCTGCCTGCCACCTCCAGGGGCAATCCTGGGATATGTTCTACCTGGAAGTGATGGCAGCAGCTCCCCAGGTTCCTTGTCATGACAAGTGAATGTACAGCAGTTCTTTAAAAACCAGCATGCGCCAGTGGCATGGCCATTTGACATGAAGCCATGGTTGAACTCTTGTTGTCTCCTCAGGACCAGGTGGAACCAGAAAGAAAGGGAGTGTTGGCAGGAATCAGCGCAGGCTCCTGTAGATGTAGGCGGATGTGAACACAGCATTGAGGGTCAGGCTCACTGCCAGCAGGCCCCGGAGAGCAGAGGTACCAAAGCGACCTTAGAAGAGGAGAACACAGGGAAAAAAGGGAATAGCAGAAAGAGATGTCAAAGACCTGATGAGAACAGTGAACATATGCTGTACTGTTTCTCTCCCTTCGCTCAGTGTTTCCACAATAAGCAGTTCCTGTCAGGAAAGATTCTCTGCTCTGTTTGGCTCTATTTTCATCTCATCGCTGTTCTTGACACCTGCATCCCCACCCCTTTTATTCTGTCCCAGTTTAGCACTCTGTCAGTGTTCTTCAGACAGTTCAGAGAACAGGAGCAGCCTTGTTAAGGTCTTAGAATAGTAGGCACAAGCTCCATTTTGCTACTACTTATTTGTTTGACCTCAAGATCAGATCACTGCAGCACACGAAAGATCTCAGTTACCCTCCTAGAAATGCTCACACATGCATGAAACACTCACATGACTTGCACTTACCTCTCCAGTTTGCCAAATCCTCCCCTTTGGTAGTTGTGTCCACCACACACGTAGATGAGTGTGATGAGTGATCCTCCTTTTTGATGGAATTATCACTGCAAATACTGCCTCCTTCCATAGCAGATCTCATATCTGCAAGGAGAAAAGATAGGAAAATTCAAAAGGCACCAGTGGAAGCCAAAAGTAGCAAAAGTTACCAGACTACAGCTAGAGGTGAGTAATGGATGGCCGTGTGGTAAGACCATGAAAGGATTGAGGACAACAACTGGAAACAAAAGGCAAATTTCAGTGCTGTGCTGTGTCTCAGACACTGCCCCTCTCAGCACCACCACACCCATGGTTAAAGGAGCTCCCCAGGCCAGGGTAAAGGCAGTGGCACCAGCATTCCTGGGGCACCACCAGTGAGAAAAGCACATCTGTTCAGGCAGTGGATTCTTAAGGCAGCTTCGGTAGCCCACCACCATCACCACCTGGGTTTCTCCTGCAGGTTTCCCCATGTGTTGTGGCCTAAGTGTTGCACAGCTGTGCTTGCAAGCCAACCCCTTCCTCCCAAGGCCCTCCCAGGAGTGCAGCAGGCTGCCAGCATACCAGGCATTCCCCGCTCGCTGAGGCTCTTCCTGGGAAAGCCGGACAGCTCGGTGGCAAAGATGTTGCTGTCCGAGTGGGTGTGCTCCTCTGAGCTGGTTGGGGTGAGCAGGGCCTCATTCTGGGAGGGGAACAGCAGCAGCTTCTGTCCTTTCAGGTTCAGGCGGGCAGGGCTGATGAGGGGCCGGCGGAACCGCAGCGATCCCGAGCTGGAAGTCACGGACCCGGCCACGGATGGGGCTGGGGAGGGGATGCGGGAGGGAGCGCAGCTGCCAGACAGCAGGGAGAAGTGCTCTGAAATGGAGACAGTCCCAAAGAGAAACCCATGAGATTATAATCCCAACACAACAGGCACAGCTCTCTTCAACAGTTCTTCAAGAAAAAGGAATGGGAGTTGCAAAGGTCCAATGTATCTTGTACTAAAATTCTTTATTTGAGTTCCCACACTGCAAAACATGGGATTTTTCTAAACCCGAGGTGAGCTCAGTTGGTCAGAGTATGGTGCTCAGAACGCCAAGGTTGTGGGTCTGATCCCTTTATGGGCCATTCACTTAAGAGCTGGACTTTCTGATCCTTGTGGGTCCCTTCCAACTCAGAGTATTCTGTGGAATTCCATCTGCACTTCAGTACACTCGGGAATGACTCAGGAATGGGTTATCAGGAGCCTGGTGAGCTTTCTCTTTGCTCAGTTGTGTCCATCCAGGAGAGCCTGCATTATACATTTTGCAGGTAAATGGATTGTTCTGGCATGTCCTTCAAAGCTGTTGGGAAGGTATATTGGGATGTGAGGAGATTTGCACAACTGGCCCAGGCTGTGACTGCATTTCCAGCAGTCAAGGGATCCATTTGGGTCAGAAGGGCAACAGGCAAGTCATTGGGAACACGGGAGCAAAGGGGCAGAGCAGCCAGGGCAGCCTGGGGCAGGGAAAGTGCAACAGAAACAGTCTCCTATCAAAGTAGGCCCAACTCAGCTCTGAGCAGGGAAGAGCTCCTTGTTTTGTCTTGTCTCACTGTGAGCTCTCTTGGGGAGAAGGAGATCCAACACATACAGCAGCTGATTTTAATGCAATCCCACTCTTAGCTGGGGCTCTCCCTGCAGCATTTCTAACAGCAAAAGTGACATTTTCAATGGGATATGAGCAGGGAGGAAAGAATTCAACCAAACCATGTGTTTCAACCCACTCACTGCAAACCCTGCAGACAGTTGCTCTGGCAGCCCAGTGCAGTACCTGCTGTAGGAGATTCCTTGGACTGAGAGGACTGCGAGGCCGGGCGACTTCCACTGAACAAGTAGCCAGAATCTAAAGGCGAAAATGAAGCAATGTGAACCCAGCTGGCTCAGCTACTGCAGGTCTGTCCTTCAGAAATGCAACTGCATCATCTTGTCATCAATCTCACCAGGGGAAACGCAGGCAGGAAAACTGTCCCTGTTTTCCTGGGTCGGCTCTATGCCAGCTGCAGAATAATCCACTTTGCCCCGCTGCAGCAGAACAGATCCGTCCAGCAGGCTCCAAAACAAGACATCCTCCCCCAAAATATCTGAAGCAGTCCCATTTGCAGGTTGTCTGACTGCTGCCTTATGCCTCTGTGCCAGTGGACTCTGGCACTGCAGAACTGGCTTATAATAATTTATCTTAAGTTGCACAGGAGTAGATGATAAGCATGAACACAGGTTAGTTGTTGTGCAGTCAGTAACAGAAGGACGGGGCAGCTTCCAAAGGTGGTGACTTCTTCACCTGCTCCCAGCAAAGCTGTTAGATGACTTCTAAATACAGTATCAAGTTCAGATTATCTGCCCTGTGACTGTATCCTAGCCTGGGTTGCCTCTACTTCAAAAGGAAGAAGGTCAAGATATGGAAAGATGAACAGTGAGATGAATTCCCAACTAGTTGGCAGGTGTATTATAATATGGTAGCCATAATAAATGCAAATAAAAATAAATACAGATAAAGGCAGGGGGGAAAAAAACCAAAACAATGAAAAGTACTCATGTTGGGAAGAAGTGCTACAAATGAAACATCAGAGTTTAAATAAATTTTTTTCCTTAGCACTTGATTTACATAATTATAGGAAACAGCTTTGGAAGTTGAAAACGTTGCTGTTTACAAAAACTCTCCAGCCCCAAGTGCAGGCTTTCTCCAGACTGTCTGGCTTTGCACCTCAGTAAATAAAACACAGACACCGACCGTCTGGAGCACTCGCACCTGCCCTGCCACGGCAGTGGGGGGCTGGGAGGGTGCAGGCTGTGCCAAAAGCTGCCCCCCTGCTGGAAGCTTTTGCATGGCTGTCCTTGCCTTGCTCTTAGTGCCTCCGGCAAAACTGCTGGCAGTGTGAGTTAGAGAAGTGTGGAATGAACACAAAAATCCCTGCAGGACTGCAATGCTGTCCTAGACAACTGCCACATTTTGGCCTCTGACCTTCTGGTAATCAGTTAGAGACACTTGGCTTTCCTTGGATGGAGAACAGCTTTGGAACACTATTTCCCATCTGTTACTTTCAAGCACATCAGAACTGAGGGATTACTGAGTTACCAGGAGAGAGACCTTCCCGAGGCCTATAAATCTTCTCTACATCACACAAAGCCCTTAAAAATGAGAGGAATTGGGGTCCCTAAAGCAGCTTCAATAGTGTTGCTAGTGCAAATCAACTCCAGACCTAGGGCAGAGCCTGCTTTCAGCTCTGCCCCTTCAGCTGGAGCAAGAGAAACAAGCTCCACAAAGCAGCTCAAAGGGAGTGATCACTCTCACCAGATCAGTTACCCCAGTGCTCCAATCCCTTCCAAAAGCTGCTTTTCTCCATTCCCATGTCTAACTGCTCCTTCCATCTCTCTCCCACATAAGCCTGTAGCCTGTGTCATCCTGACCCAAATGCCTGGAGAAGCCTCTGGATTTCAGCTACCCCACAGCCGGCAAGCACTCAGGGAGGCTTTCGGTTTTCCCAAGATGGCAATGGCATGCTGTGCAATTTCACCATGCCAAACCCCGAATGGCCCATGCTGGAAGCCCCTCTGTGCCCCAGGAGCAGCCAGCCCCACGTGGGACTGTGATGTGTGGATGCCTCAGAGCCCGGTTCCTTCCAAAGCACTGCACCACCCACTGCCACTCCCACGCGGACAGGGTGTCCTGCAACTTACCTGCCCTGGCCAAGGAGGGGATGGTACCCAGGGAGAGCGCCCTGTTGAGACGGCCAGGGAGGGAGGATGAAGAAGTTCTGCGTGGGGACCTGAAGAGCTGTTGGTTTGTCAGGTGGAGGAGACTGGGTGGTGTTGGGACAAAGAGAGACGTGGCAGGCGAAGGGAAAGCTGTCCCAGTGCCATTGGGAATGAGAGTCATCAAATCCCCAGACAGGTACCTGCAAATGACACACACGACAGACACTCAGCAATGGGACGTTCCAGTGACTGCCTCTCTCAGTTTTACCTGCAAGAACACGTGTTTTGTTACCAGGTTTGGGCTGACTCTACAAAGCCCAGGTATTCAAGGGATCGACACTAGAGCACATCTGCCTGCTATGTGCACATGGCAACTGCATGGTGAGACATGTCATGGCTGTGGGAAGCAAGTAGTTACCCACTATTCTTTTTGTTTTAGAAAACAGAATCAACATCTTACCTCTGATGTGAGTACAGAGGAGAGGATTTTTATGGGTACCTGGACAAAGATTTCAGCATAAGAGCTCTGTTTTAAAACTAACATTCAAACCTCCTTAACACATTTGCCTTTATTTATACTTCTGTGAGGTAATAAAGACTCACTACCCTCATTTTATAGATGGGAAAATCCTAAACCGAGGCCTAAAGCACTAAATTTCATTTCTCTGCATGTCATCATTAGCCCTAAGTGTGTAGCAGCACAGCCATTCCAGGGAGCTGTGCCCCTGCAGCAGAGGCTCCAGGAAAAGCCTTGCTTCTAGTGCCTAAAAACCAATCTCTATTACAGTGCCTGGAAAGAATTTCAATTCGGAACAATAATGGCAATTGTGTTTCTAGGTCTGTGAGTTGTTTTCAGTGGGTTCTTTCCAAGTGAAAGAGTGGAGCTGCAGAACAGTCAGCAGCCTGAGAACACAAGACAAGAGAGAACAGACAAAACATACCTGTAACCAGTTACTGATTTTTGAGTGCTACAGACATAAGCTGACCTCTATTTTCTGGTAAAATACAACTACTTATCTGCTAGTATGAGGCAGACATAACAATCCTGACCAGCTTAATCAGGCTGAGTGAACACCTTGCAAGCAGCACTTGCATCCATCAGCAGCAGGGGACTCCTTAGTCCTGGAGCAGAAACTGCCCAACCTCTTCAGGTTCCAGGACTTGGGAAGGGTGTCAGGCTTCCCTTTAGTGCACACACAGACCCACATGTGCCCCACCACACACACACAGATGTACGTGTCCATCTCAGCCTTGCAAGAGAAAATGAGTGGGAAAGGGAATTAGAAGTGCAGCTCAGGGCTGTGATATGAATCATAGGAGAAAGTGATACCTACCACTCACTGTGCCATGGCTGTGAAGGGCCAGTCAGAGCATCACCTGGGAACAATGCAGCTCTTTTGTCCTAACCTTGCACCTTCTGTATCTTTGGGCTAAAGGACCCAACTTTACACAGCTCCTTGCTGCAGCAGTTTTTCATTTAATGGGCTGGAAGATATCACAGTCATTTGTCACCCATAAGCACAATCTCTCTCTCACAGTCCTGGGACTGTAACTGTTTTGGGTCAGTCTCCCAATGGCTCTGCTGCTCAACAGCCCCACTTCTCAATCTCACCAAGTCAGTGAAGTCAGATCCTCAGGGCAGCTGAGGAATCATTTGCCTGCACCATCCAGAAAAGGAACTTTTCTGGTTAGCAAAGGGGAGCTGAAGAATTTTAAGCACAGTATATTAATGCCTTAGGATTGAAAGCTGACCAAGGAATGCCTTAAATACTGCTCTGTTCTGAACAAATTCCTGCCAAGTGTGCAAAATCCTGTTTCTTTTCTCTGCACTCTTCTCCTTAGTGTTTGCCCCTGCCATGTCAAGAGGGCTTGATGCTGCTAAAAGCTGTCATGGGAATGTGCTTCAAGCCTGAGAATGGGCAGCTGAACTAAAACTTCCTTCAGAAGCAGATGAAAAAAGGTGAGCAGATCAAGAGGATCACAAGGCAGGAAGCAACCACATCACAGCCCTGGAATGGAGCACTGCAGCTGTGTCTCTGTTCCAAGCCATTTGCTCATGTGGTAATGGGTTAAAAAAAAAAATAAGGGGGGGAAAAAAAAAGGCTCTGGAGTCACAGTTTGTGGAAATAGTCAGGGCCCGGAAGCCGTTTATTTCAGAACTTGATATTGTGAACATCAAAAATTGGGCATCTTAATTAGTGTTTACAATGATCACAGCATTACTAGACACTTGGGCACAACTCTGCTACATAGATACTTTAAAAATAAATAAATAGAAGGTTAAATAAGAGTATTACATGGTATGGGACTGTACACGGTCCTGAAGAGACACCTCCTGCCAGTAAGAGCCTCCCCTCCTCTGTCCCAACACTCCCTCTTATCCGAAGACACCACCATATGTGTGTGCCTATTTAATTCACATTTTAACCAGAGATGCTGCATTCTGGGACAGAGAGAGACATGGAAGGGCCCGGGGCAGGGCTGGCTGGACCCACTCCTGTATCAGAGAATTCAGTCCATGAAGGAAGAGGGTAAGATGCAGTCACAGGCAGGCAGTTTGTGGTACGTGCCCAGGTTCACCTGCCTGGGGCAGCCAGGGGATAAAAATGTTACCTCTGGACTTAATGTCCCATCACAGCCGAGCTGTGAGTTCTCCATTTACTGCTGCACCCTCTTCCCAGGCAGTGGGGGTGCAGAATAGCTCCCTGTAACCCCCTGCTGGCTGGGAGAGCAGCACATCGCTGTGCCCTGCCCAGGCACCGCTCTGCTCTGCTGCATCTCACCAGTCAGGGCCACAGCCTGTGCCTACAGTCAAGTTCACAGAATCAGGAGTCAAGAGCAGTATATGAATAAATAACAGGCACAGGGAGAGGGGAGAATAATGATGAAAAAGGGCACTGGTCTCAGACACATTAACATTTTGATATGTGACATAGAGAGCTAAGAAACTTTAGCTGCCAAGAGTAAAGTTTCTTCTCTCCTACATGTTGTCCTGCTTTGGATGAAAAGGGACAGTTGAAGTAGAGCTGAAAATGCTCCAGCTACCAGGTCCTGCACTAACACCTTCTAGAGTACAGATGTTTGGCATCAATTTTGCCTTCCCTCCTACCGGTGGTCCTACGTCTACACAAATCCAGACTTGCTGGCATGAGAAAAATGTTCAGGGACCCTCTTCCTGCCTGTGAACTCCACATCTTTGGTCCCAGATGAGGCTTTACAGGGGGTGACTTCAGGACTGAGTACTGTCCCTTTCACAGGAGAGCATCTGCCCTGGCTCAGAGTGGCCCCAGGTGTACTCACAGGTGACAGCACACTTGGAATGACCTGGCAGGTTATATGTGACAGCACACAATTTCAAAAGCATCTCTTTAAAAACCAAAGCAAAGCCACATACCACAGCTCCCTGTTTTCACGAGTGGAGTCAGTCTGGAGCAATCACCTGGCTATTAATTATATTAATTTTTGTAAGAGCATAAATACTTTGTGCACATTACATTAATACATATCCTATAGTAACTAAGCATGATTATTAGCTTCACATAATTTCAGAGTACTTGAAGAATATTCATCAAGCCAAAATAAAACACCACTACACCATTTTTATCTTCCCCTCATGTCCTCACCCTTTGCCACACCCCAGCTCAGCTCACTAGGGCTCGCACAGCATGGATGGAGGAAAGGAGGGGTTAATAGAAAAGAAAAAATGGGATATACATACACTGTATTCAGAATGGTAAAGGGCCACAAAGGGGTCAGTTTGCATGCACTGATGTCAGTGAGGGTTTCAGAAGTAGCAGCAGCAGAGATGCTGACTTGGTTGCTGGTTCTGGGTTCTCCCTCAACCCCATTAGAGTCTGCAGAGCTGCTCAGAAATTTAGGAGTGCAGCCCAAGTGTCCTCTTTTGCCCTGTCACACTCACTGAGGGCAGATGAAGGACAGAAGCAGTGGCCTGGCAGACACACAGGCACTGCTGTCTCATGTTGCAGCCTTGGTGAAGCAAAAGCAACACAGTGTTGTCAAAATCTTGTCCAGGGAAAGGCACTTAATGAACCCACATCAGCACCTTGGTAAATCTGGCTCTGCTGGGCAGGGTACAAGGTTTTGAGTTGGCAGATCAGCCACGACCGCTGAGAGCCAGAGTCAGGCACGTGGGGATGGAGCAGATCTGATTTCAAGTGACACGCAAACCCACTATGATCCCTCACCACCTCAGCTCCATTCTGCTGTACCATCCTCTGGTCCAGACACCAGCACGTGGCCAGTGTGAAATAGCAGCACCTCAGATTGGGGGCTTTTGGGTTAAACCCCTCCAATATTGTTAAGATGTTTGTATGCTCTGACCTGCAGGGCTGGGACAACCCTCAGGCAACAAAGCTGCATCTGAGAACCACAGGTTACCACTCCTCTCTGGTCTGAAACAAGAGTCTGGCTAAGAGAAAACAAGAGGCTCAGAGCAGTGACCAAGTGGTTCTGGATGCTTTTGTGTCAGCTGTGTTCACTGGCTACCAGCCCTTTGTTAGCTCCTATGCCACCCAGCAGAAGGAGATGTGCACCCCTGTGTCACACCAAATAGCACCTCAGCTGCACAGGGATGGCAGGACTGTGCTCAGGGCATGGACTTGCACCACAATACCTGAGCTGGGAGCACACACTTCCTGCTGCTGGCCTCGCTGTGGGGAAGCAATCATGCAGGCCGATGATTTATCTGACTGCTGGGCTATGTCCTAATTGAACCTCAAATGAGAAATGCAAAGCACCTTCCATACAGAACCTACAGCATGTCAAGAGTGTCTAGAACAGCCTAGTTGGCATTACCAAATCAGGTATGGCAAGAACAGTCTGTAAAGGCAGAGGTGATTTACCTACATTTTTCCTCCAGAGACAGTCCACAGTAAAATATTGCAAACTTACAACTGATCTTCTACAGGCCTCGTTGTCTGAGACACAACTGGTACAGACTGAATGCTACAGTTTATAAATCACAACAGCTTTGGAAAATTCCACCCTTCTCCTTTCTTCCCTTTCCCCTAAAAGATCCACCATCAGCAAAAGCATGAGAGACCAAGTATGTGAGAAAAGCAGAAAGAGAGGAGACCATCAGCATCAGAGTCTCTAAAAGACCAAAAATTCAACTGCTGCAAGTTTGGTTTTGAGGCTCTGAGGGTTTTTTCTGTTTTTAGAAGCAGCAGCACAGACATGCTGAGGCACCAAGAAGGAGGGAAAATAAGCTGACACCTGAGCAAAGACTAAAGCTTCTTTGGCATTAAAATTGAACCCCACTTCAATATGTGTTATTTTGTTTCACCCATGAAATTTTTCCAATTTCAAGTCTAAAATTCTTCAATTGTAAGCACCACAGAGATCAGTTGTACAGCTTGGCCATAAAACAGAGTAGCCTTCTGATGTTTTGACATATAAATTAGTGCAACTTGTAAATATACTTCATTTGTATTAATCTGCATAAAGCAAAGACAAATGGATTTGTTTGTATTCAACTGCAGTTAACATATTTCCCAGATTAAAAGATTTTAAACGCAGTACAGATTTGCACTTGCTGTGCAAACAGAGCTAAAACACTCCTTAAACAGGATTATTCAGGCTTCACAGTGTAAATCCCACTCCTTCCCACAGTTCTATCAACAGCCTGCTCCTGATATTTAGTTGCATCCTCCCCATCCCATCCCTGCACAGGAAGAGAATAAGAGAAAAGAACAGGCATGGTAAAACAACTCTTAGGGGCCAAGTATCACAAAAGGTGCCTGACCCCAGGGGCTCAAAGATGGAGCAAGTTTAAGTTGAAAGAAAAAACCCAAAGTGCTCCCGAAGACAAGGGGGGAAAACAGGGGATCAGAGACGATAGAGGGACACTGGAACAGGACACAGTGACACTGAACACAGCCTTGACTTTCAGCTCCTGAAAGCAAAACATCCTAAGAGGCTGCCAAGCATCTTCAGAAGCTGCCACTGAGAGTTTCCTCGCTACTGGGCAAGAAAATTTGGACGGATTAAGTTTATTCTTATAAAAAAAGGACAGTGGTGATAAAAACCAGCCCTGACACTACCATGGCCATCCCCCCAGTCTGTCAGCTGCTCACACCCCTCCTCCTTCCAGCAGGCTCACCGTGTCCTTCAAACATGAGATTCCTCCCATCACTGAGTGGGACACACCTCACAGGAGAGCAGCAAGAGGAACTTTCAATCCACATTTTATAGTATGTGCAGAAGACAATCACAGCTAAACAGAAACATCAGTCTTTTCCTACATTTAACTTTATGGAGAAAATTTGAAAGTCCTGATGCAGGAAGAAGGGAGGAAGAAAAAAGTCTAGTTGTCTTATTTCACTTAATGGCATAGTAGCTCAAGGCTTCCTGGGTCTTCTGTGCAATTTGTTCAGAGAATGGCAGAGCTGGCACTGGATTTGGTGCCAGTGACCATCCCATCAGGTGGCTTTGTCCACCTCACTTCTAACAGCAGATGGGCTGCAGAATAATGGTGTTGGAAGGGCTGCTGTAGTGAAGTTTTCCAGGGAAACATTACAGGGATCACTGCACTGAAAGGAGAGCTGAGTAAACAGCGATAGCACACAAAATTGTCCTGTTTTGGTTTCTTAGGGTTTTTATCTCCTACCACTTCCCATTCCTTCATGAGCTTACTCTGGTTTGTCTTAACACTGCTCCCTGCTCCAACAGGCTGATAGGTACAGAGAAAAAAGACTGGATTTATAAGGAATGTTTCCTACTAAATCTCCTAATGGAGAGCAGGAAAGAGGTACCAGAGGGATTGTGAAAGTTTGACTCAGCAAACTTCTGCTGGCTTTTCCCCTGTTTTGATAAAGTCACATGGCTTCTTGTAGTACTCATTTTGAAACAATTCTCTAAATTGAACCAAGTGTCCCTTGCAGAAAATGGGACAAACCAGTCATTATTATCATTTTGAAGTCTGAGACTGGAATAAGAAGCAACCTGTGAGTGTGAGCTGGAAGACAAGCGTTTTGGGTCAGCATTGATAAGTGATGGGAGGGTGGAAGATGGAACCATAGTTTGTGGGTGCTGGGTTCCTTTTGTGGATAAGTAAACAACCCTCAGAGCAGCATCACTCATAAGCACCAGAATGGAGACAGGTGTTCTGTGAGCCTGGAGGTGGATACTGCAGTTATCTGAAGGCACTGAAAAAGGTTCCAAAGGAGAGCCCAGACGGGAAGCAGGTTTGTGTGGCCCCTTCCCTTGCTAGTCACAGGCATGTGGTCCTTCAGCCAGGAGCTGCACCTTCCCTGACACACTCAGCCTGGCTTGTTGTTAAAGAATCTCACAGAGCTTTTGTCAGTGCTACCTTTGTGCTTTCACAGCCATCACTGGTTGGAAGAACAGTAGCTATGAAAACCTATCGAATATTTTCTTTCCTTTAAAAAAGTTTCTCTAATTTCGCCAGCATCTGCAGCTCCCAGTAGTGTCTGAATCTTTCAGCAGGAGTTGCAGGTACTTCACAGTGAGAGCTCCGTTCTGATTATTTTAGTTTATACACTGGAAGACCACGACACCAAATTAACTTACATCAGACTATGAGCGTGGCAAGTTCCACTGTGCTATTCTGAACAGAAGAAAACAGCAGATCTGTAACACAGCTGTTTCCTCTTGGAAGACCCCGATCCATATGAGAAACACAGTGGAGTGCCTTGCAAACAGCAGTGCAGGATAATCAGACTGCTTATCCTAGGAGGTCCCAAGAAGTCATTCCTACTAAAACCCTTCCTCCCCACAGGGTAACACCCTGTTATCCCAGCTTTCAGCAGAGGACTGCCAGGCATTCAACTACAAGTCACAATTTCCAGACCCCTTTTTTCAGAAGCATTAGCACCAACGTCAGACTTCAAAAAAGAACCCCTCCAAATAACCCCCAAAAGCCATCTCTGTTGCCAAGCAGTCCCACAGCAGAGCTCCCACCCCTTCCTATAGCACATCCTGTCTGTTTTCTCAGCAATAAACATTGTCTCAGTGATGAACAATGAAAGCTGACCATATATCACAGTATGAGGTTGTTCCTCCTATATTTCTTCTTCTAAGGCTATGGGACTGGAGGAACATAGGCATTTGTATCCAGTTGTGCTTGTACACAGATGCTCCTCAGGGGGTGGGTGAGTTAAAAACCCCAAAGAAAACTGGCATTGAAAGCAACAGCCACCGGTAGATCTGAAAATTTAGCCTCAAAGAGCTGAATACTTTCAGGTATTAAATCAAGACACCCTGAGCTACAGGACTTTTTAAAGCACCGTTTTGAATACATTACTGGAGTTCCAGTCAACAGCACTTAAGGACACTTCTCCATTTAAAACAGGAGCCAGGAAAAGGGCAGAGCTAAAGATCATGCAGGTCAGTGATGCTACACAGTGGAAGGCAAGAAGAACCAGCTTATGGGCTATGTGTGGTCCCCTCCTCGCATGCCTGGACACCGCACGGCGTTACCACAGCACACGTTTCGAGGACTCCAAATCCAGAGGCAAGTTTCCATCAGTTCCAAATTAAAATGACCAGCACCATCAGAAAAGTGAAGGTGGCCTGGGCCGCATGGCGGATCAAGGCAGAGGGTTCCTCTGTGAGTGGCTAGGGATGGATAGGCAGTGAGAAGAACTGGAAGGAGAGGAGGAGCCAAAATCTCTTTGGCTGGAAGAGCAGAATGAGGAGGAGGCTGCATTTACGGAGCAGTTTGTGAGGCAGCTGCTGGAACCACTGGCTTTGGGCAAGCTGGATATTTGCACTGCTGACATAGGATGCAGGAGGGAGAATGGAGGCAGCAGGAGTAGCTGCCATGGCTAGCAGTGGAAATGCTCCAAGCAGCTAGAACATTGGTAAGCAAGGATGGGAAAAAAATAACATATATATATATATATATATATAAAAAGGAAGAAGAGATCTTCACTGCTTATCTAATTAAAAAAAAAGAAACAGAGGAAGGGAAAATAAAAAGAGGAGAGAGAAGCACCAGTCGCAAAGAGTTCACAAGGGTTTTTCCTCCTTCCCCCAGCAGCGTCACTGCTCTGGCTCTGACCTTCGGGGCCGGTATCTCCGCTGGCCCGTTGACTTCCGCGTGGCCACGGCTGCCGTGAAGCCCACCAGGCAGCACAGGGACGTGGTGCCAAACTTGGCCGTGTCCAGCCAGCTGGGCGCCTCCATCTTCAGGTACCTCTCGGCCAAATGCAGGCTCATCACCACGAACCACAGCACTGAAGCGAACGCATCGATTCGCCGGAGTCTGCAATGAAAAAACCCCCAAACAAGAGTTTAAACACCAGTGAGGCCCCTTGGCCCTGAGGAAGGAGAGGGAAGGTGGGGAGAGCCCACAGATTGAGCAGGTTATGTACTGCCTCTGACTAGGGTTGTATCACATAACATATACCATGTATCATATATCACACAGCCCTGCCCACTGCTGTGTAAGCACCTGAATAGATCAGTTCCATTTTCTACCAGAGCTGCACAGGGAACTTTTCATTCATAGTAATTCAAGCTTAAATTGAATGAATCAAGGCACAGATCCAAAGCAAGCTCTACTGTCTCCACCCAGCCGGCTGGCAACCCAAAAAACAACTGTGCCACCCGGTACTATGTGTGCCATTCTGGCAAATGTTTACCCCTTGGCCACTGACTCAAGACTGAAGACCCCAATCTAACAGAGTTTTCATGAAGTGAGCAAGAAACCACGTGACACCGACCTGATCCTCCCGGCCAGGAACATGGCCAGCAGGCAGGTGAACAGCCCCAGCACAGCCACCGCCATCTGGTGGTTCTTCCCGTAAGCCCACACGGCACTCAGGTTCTCCACCACGTGCTCCGGGAGCAGCCGCAGCAGCTCCCGCCAGCCTGCCACGCTCACCGAGGTGTCATTGCCCACGTCTGCACGGGAGCTGGGGCCAGTCCTGTTCCAAAGGGAGGCAGGGCCAGAGGTAGTGGGAGCAGGGACTGCTGTGCTGAGGGAGAAGGGGTCGCCCGACCCGTACAAGGCCATCAGAACCAGGAACGCACAGCTGAGGAAGGCCAGGAACCGCAGGAATATCACCTGAACTGGTGTGGTTATGGAAGCAGAGGAGGAGGATGAACACAGATTCTGTAGAAGAAGGGACAGACACCTTGTCAGAAGTCGGGTCAGCTGCAGGAAGGTTTTGAAATGGTGCTTCATGAAACGCTTCCAGACTGTATGGTTTACTACACTGTTTTGCTCACGTCCTTCTAAGCCTCTGTACACCACATGGGGTGTTGTAGACTAACAAAGAGCAACTGCAGAGCTATGAGCAGAAGCCAAGGTCAGGCAGGGAGAATGTCATAATTCACTTCCCATTGTTCTTTTTTTCCCCCCCTCCCTTACTCTGTAGTTTCCTACACTGTACTCATAAAATGGCCTCCCTACCTCCCCTTCTCTACCTGTCCCATAATTTTCCTTCCACTCTGTTATTATTACATTAGACTTGCCTTTTGGCAACTGCACTGAGCGACACCAGCAAGAGGAAAACCTCGAACTAACATCAGGAGCACCTGTGGCAGCTATCCTGTACCCTTCCAAACTGCTGGTTTAGAAGCAGCTCCCAGGGGTAGGGAGCCCCAAGGCTGCTGCCTTCCTTTCCTAGCAGCAAACCCGGGTGCAGTGGCATCAGGCTCTCTGCATTCCCTCACCTGAGCGTAGGCCTTGTCTGTCTCACGGCGCTTGAAGTGGTGGCTGAGCAGCAGGGCCCGGAGCTGCCGGTTCTGGTGTTTGATGTAATACTCCACAGCAGCCTGGCACGGGCGGCACAGCTTGTAGGTCTGCTCCAGGTGGTGCTTGTACACCTCAATCTCCTCGTCGTATTTGCCCTGGTGAAAGAACAGGAGAGGAAAGGCAGGTGAGGACTGCAGGGCCCTCACCAGTTATCATGGTTGCTATTGAGAGGCGCACAAAGCAGGATTCCAGTGTCCAGAGGAACAGCCCCCTGAAAGCAGGCCTGGAGAGTGGCCAGGCTGCAGGCCAGGCATGCAGCCAGCTTCACATACAGCTGACCCAGCCTCCACAGCCCAGAAGAAACAAGGAAAAGAGCCTTGGAGAAGGCTACTATGGCCCAATTTCAGGATGTAGAATTTCTGGGGCCCTATTCTGCTGTGTTTGTTGAGACCTTACGAACTCAACGCAGGAAGTGAGACAAGAAACTAGAATTGCTCTTCACCTCCTCAAATGAGGGGACACAAAATACCTGTTGGCTCTTCACTCCATTGTACTGGAGAACTCCCTCAGTGGAACAGGCCAGTAATGCCACGAGAGGCCACTGCTGTCAGTGACACACCAATCCAACCCCGCTGGATAACACAGTCCCAGGTTTCTCAGCTGGCACAGGCACTGCAGGTCACTGAATGCCTAAAATGGGGCCAAAGGCTGGCAGTACTTTGAGCAACTGGATAGGTCTGGCAAGGGCCAAGGATTAGAAATAAAGCTGAGAAAAGGGCATCAGCTGAAGATATTCTCATTGAGCATGACCAAATTTAAATCTGTTCTCTGGGAGTCATCTTGAGTAAACTTATTACGATTACACAAAGCAGACTGGAATAGGCAAAACCAGAGGATGAACACATCACACTGTAGCACAGTCTAACCCCAAAGCTTGACCATGGTTGAAAGTTAGGGAGTACAGCACAAAATTCTCTGTGTGAAACGTTGGGGAGCCATGAAACTATGAAGGAGAAACCCCCCTATCCTATCCTCCATGCATATTAAGTAATGGGAAAGCCAAGAATTTGCTCAGCAGGAAATCCTGTTGCTGTAACTGTAAAATCCCTTTGGCCTGCTAGGCACAGATGCCTAACCAAAGAAATTATGTGGCTGCACAGATTCTTCTCCCACTCCAATAGTAAATGCAGAGCAGCACAAGCAGGGCCTCAGGAAAAACAAAATCTGTTAAGGCTTCAAGGTAACTAGTGGGCAGTCGTGCCTGCCAAATCCTGTAAGCTTGGTCAGGGGAAGAACTAGAACTGTGAGCTGATCTCAGCTATGTTTTGGGCTCAAGCTTCAACTTCCAGCGCTCATCTAGAACAGGGCATTACATTCTGGCTTTGGAGTAGGACTAGGTAAATTTGCAACACTAATCAGTGATCTTCCCTGCACTGGAGTATCACATAGTGCTTCTGAAGACTACTGGAGCATCATTCAAGACTGAAAAATAGCTCTCTCTCCTGATGACAAGTCTGCAGCATGGAATTAAATGGAGCAGGAATAGCAGACACATGCATGGGAATCCCTTGGTCAAACATTCCCAGAGATGGGCAGTGCCTAAGGAACACTCACCTCCTCCCTCGGTGAGAATGAAGCCAGCTGTTTGATTTTCATGGTTTGGTGGTTGTTGCATTTCTTGCAGAGCAGAATTTGGCTGCTCACCCACTGCTGTGGTTTGGTAGGATCACAGAAAGTTGTACCACCTGACACAACGTGGTTAAGGTGTTCCATGTACTGAGCAGGGATGGGCTTGTTGTAGTCTCCATTCTGACAAAAAGCAGGAGGGGAAGCAAACTTTAGATCACAAAATCAAAGCGAGGTTGACAATAAAATTCCCTAAGCTCTGCCAGGAGCTCTACATTCCACGCATTCACCTGAGTAGCTGCTGAGCTCACTGGTGCTCTGCACAGCTGTAAAACCACTGGATACTCATCTGCACTGGGCCTGCATCATGTCAACTGAGGAGCGGGGGTTTCCCACACTCTGTTCCACAGGGCATGCCCCTTCCCAGCCCCCTGGAAGGCCCCTGTCCCAGTACCTCCTGGAAACCGTTGTACTGCTCGCAGTTGGGGCAATCCCAGCAGTTGCGATTCCCGTACGGCACCACCGTGTCCTGGTTGCAGAACCAGCAGTTCACTGTCACGTGTGTGGGCTTCTTCCTGTTAGGAAAGGAAATGTGTCAGGCAGTAACACTGAACTCAGCTGGTGGAGAGGAAAGCAATGGCTTTCAAACAGGGAAATACAAGAGGGGCTGGAAAAACAATCAATCTTCCCATTCTGTGTGCTTAATGATATGACTCAGGGCAGTTGGTTTAGCCATGAAAAGGTGTATTGTTAAAGCAGAAATAAATTCTGCCTGGTGCTCAGATCTCTGTGCTGGTTCCACAAATGATGAATTACCAACTCCCCTGTTTTTCAGGGGCATACTGGGGAGGGCATATCCTCACCATAATCAGCAGTGTTATTATACCAGAAGGGTGCAGTAGAGTTGATGCTTAATACACAGAATTCCAGGAAAAGGAAGTTATGATCCACAAGAGCTGTCTATGATGGTGCTCAGAAACCCAGGAAATGGGCTCATGGCTACAGTTCTATCTGCCCTGCTTGGTAGAAAATTTTTCAAGGGCAAGGGCATATCACATTATCCCAAGGTTCAGGCACTGTAAATAGCTGTTTCTTCACAGCTTTAGATACTAAAGAACTGAGGAAACAACACGTCTTCCTCAAGAACGGAAGGGATAAAGACTTGATCCACGAGCCCCTTGTTTTTTACAGCAATCCTGTTAAAACAACAGCCAGTACAGACAAACAGCTGTGACATGACCCTCATCACAACAGGCCGTGACAGATGTTTGAGCAAAGAACTCTAGTGGCCCGAGCCCTGGGCCTGCCTGCTAAAGAAGGTCTGCATTTGTCTCGAAACTCAGCGCAAGCCCCAAGAGGAGCTCCCTGGCAGGCCAAGGCAGCACAGCCCAGCTGTCTGGGTTTATCCGAACCAGTCCCAGTCCCATCCAAGGCGGGGCAGCTGCTCAGGGTCTCCTATGGCAGCTATGCAGACAGATGGACCCAGCTGCCACCGGCCCAGCTCCACCAAGTCATTAATCTGTGTGGCTCCCCTGCGGCAGCAAAGGAAGCAAAAGGGCAGGGGGGCTCACAGAGGGGCTGGGAAGCAACTAACAGTAGCCAAAATGCTCCCACTTGAGAGCAACTTCTCTTCTTCCTGCTCTAGGAAACAGTCACTGCTACGAAACTCTAGCAAAAGACCTTCTGAAGGCTGCAGGAGTGTTGTCTGGCACACTGCAACCAAACAGGCAGGTGGGTCTTCCCTTCTCTCTCAGCCATCATCTCTCCGTAGCTGGATGCCTACAATCAGCATTTTTCCTCACTCCCATTTCCATGGACCATGCCTTGAAACTTGCTTCATGAAAAGTATCAAACCAATAAGCAATGCCTGGGCCTCCTGTTTAGGTACTAACAAGGAGATTAAGCTTGTAATGAAGCACTGAAACTCCTGAGTGCATTGAGGATTCCCTGCCAGATGCTGAAAGAAAATGGCTGGAGCCACTTGGGTGACAGATTCTCATCCCAAAATAGATGCAAACACCCACACCCCTCTTAAAATGAATATTCCCTGCTCAACTTTCTTCAATGCCAAGGGGGCTCAAAACAGTAACTGCTGTGAGTTAAAAATACCACTACTGAAACTAACAGGCAAAAAACCAGAGTTTAAAGGAGACAAATCTAGGTTGCTAGTCTGAGTTATCTATGAGCTACCACTGTCCAAATGCCAAGCAAACCACTCGTCAAAACAGCCATGTGAAGGATGGACAGCAACACCTGTTGGTACTGGTTTCATCTCACTATTCAAGAGGTAAAAGCTGTGAAAATATAACATGAAGGCTTCTTTAACCAGCAAAATATAAATGCTAATGCTCCTTGAGCACAGACTTTACAGCAAGCACAGCCTGAACTCCACACACTGAGAGACCTTATTGTACAGCTCCCAGGTACTGTAGAACAAGCCACAATCCCACCCTCATGCCCCTGTTCCTCTGGCATCCACGGAAATAACACACCCCACACTTCAGCCTCTACCCACCCCCACTCTCTTTCACTACACGACAGAGGAGGTGGAAGCACTAATTTCCAGGATAACACAGAAGTGGGAAGCACAGGCCAAAAAATAAGTAAAATACTCACGCTATAAAGCAAAAAAAGAATCAGTGCCAAACCCTATTCGAAAACTTGCTAGTATCAGAGACCAAAACCCTCAATATACTTGAGACCTTCCCATCTTTTTCCAAACAGGATTCCACCCCTCCCTCTTGAGGCTGAGGAAGTGCTACCAAGGATTAAATAGCAGCACTTCATTCTTACAATGTATGCAAAAGAAATGGCTAAATCCTGGATTATTTAGGATAAAAGGCAATAATCCTTCCTTTTGTGAACCTATGATCTGTTGCCATAGAAATAGGTCCAAAAAGTCCCAAGTTCCCAATCTGCTGGATGCAGAAAGAACAAGGGGGGAAAAAAGGTTATTTTAGGCAAGACCATGTAGGTGGGGTGCTAGTTTTCTAGTAATTGGGCAGGACTTTAAAAACAAAAAACAAGTACTGCATTTGGAAAGACTCTCAAATGCAGAGTTAATGACTTTGGAGCTACATTTACTTTGACTGAATTCAGGCAGCAGCTGAAGGCAATAAGCTAGAGCACACACTGCTTCTGAAGTCACACTCTGTGATGAGACAGACAATGCAAACTGAGCACTTTCCATGTGCTCAATTCCTTGAAAAACAGCAGGCAAACCATCCCTGAGGAGTTTATAATGTACCACTGTACTAACTCGAACCAGCTCCACTGGACAGAGAACCTCCCTGCAAAATAAACCTGAGCAACAAGAAGTGATTGAATTACTTACAGCACAGAGAGATTCCATTCACAGCTCACTTGCTGTGCTAACTCTGTGTGTAACTTGCACACACAAACAAGCTCAAAAAATTTCCCAGGCTTGGATAAATTGTTTTGCAGGTAGAAGATATTTGCTTAAGACACCACTGAGGGGAAAATACCTGCAGTAAACTCAATTAGGGGATCAACACCTAAATGTCTGACACTGCTCAGATAACACAAAATGTTCCTTTGTGAGAGGCTACTGGATTCCTGTATTTTGCTCACAAAAATCAGGTTGCAGCTCTGCAGGTCCCACTGGCAAACAGTGTTTAGCAACCAGTTTGTGTCTGTCATGTAATATAAGAGGAACTTTGGTCCCTTCCAACTCCCAACACTTTTCACTATTCCTCATTTATATACACATCTAAGGTTATGCTGAAGTTTACACTTATAATGGAATGCCAGAAGAACAGTCTCCCTGATAAGTGCTGATAATAATAAACGGGATTTATAAATATTTTAATTTACATCTATTCCCCATCCCCTTTACTACTAGGCCAGAAGATGAAGACGGTCGGTTTTCCATATTCTTAAAAGAAACCACTGGTGGATGTGCAGCTCTTTGCTGAGTTATCCTCATCCTCTCCCAGGGATTAGAGGCAAAACCCAATTCTCTGCTAAAAGTATTTAAAGCAGCACTCTTCATTCTGGCACAACTGGATTACAAAGCAATTATACAAATGGCTGTGCCAGCAACTCTGAAGGAAAGACACGCTAGGAAGGGGAGCTGTTTTGCACAGCTCAGCCCCGAGACACAGACCAAGCCATGGCACACCCGCCGGGCTTATCCCCCACAAGGGCTGTCAGAACTATGAAACTGCAGCTTTAGCAACTTAAATACGCTGAAGAACACTGGCCACAGGACAGGATGCTCCAGGAAAGGTGCCTCTTTTTGCCATTGCAGTACCTGTGACAGGCTTCCCAATTCAACAAACCAGCTGCATGGCAGTTCTGAGCTCCCACCAGCCTCTTTTGGTGAGCCACGGCTCATCTTGACTTTGTATCTACTACTTGCAGAAGAAGCAGCCCCTGCCATCACTGACCCAAGAAAGAGATCCTCATGAGGCTCTCTCTGTCAGTACTGAGAGCAGGTCAGGAGCCAACAATCAGGAGGGGCATAGAAGATGAAGGAAATGTGGCTGCAGCTGCTGGTCTGAATTCAGCACCCCAACTTCCAACAGCACAGAACAAACAGGCAGCCAGGCTGTGATCTCAGGGAAAGACCACAAAGCATATCAGAGTTTTTCTACCTGGCCCAAACCCACATGGAATAAGGAGTTCCCGTGCATATCTGGACATCAAATCTTTTATTTCCTTGATACAAAAAGCAAAGGCAGCATCCTATCTGTGTTTGACATCATGTCTGTGTCCTTATAAAACTGTCCTCCCTGATGACCACAGAAGACTCATCTAACTAAGGCAGGGTGAGAAACCTGGTACTATCAGAATAGTACTGAGAAACACAAACACGTAGCCCAGGAGAATTATCAAGGTCACCTCCTGAAAGAATTTACCAGCAGTCTTCAAGGACGCGGGAAGAAATGCTTTCCATTCCAGAGACCTTTTGATGAACTTCAGCAAAACAAATCCAATCTTCTCCCTCAAAAGGCATGTTAGCCTCAACTGGGTCAAAGACATGCTGCCTGCTTCACTGGGATTGCTTTAGGCCACGAGGATTTCTTGGCTACCCTAAATATGTCACAGAAATGCCAAGTCTTGGATATAGGCTAATGTACCACTGATCATTTATACGGTCACATAAACAGCAAAGGCTTTAGAGCAAACCTTAAGCATCATATTTTGAACGTAGAAATGCAAAGTGTAAACTAGAAGTGAACTTTAACACAGGGTGCCCTTGGGGATGCCTTCCCCCCAACAGAAGCACTCAAGAGATGAGCAGACTGCCGTCTGCTGCTGTAAAGACTAAAGTGCCCCATATTCCACACATCCCTACATTCCTGTCATGCTATGCTAGATCAGAATCTGCCAAATTAAGCTTTACTCCTTTTATGAGATCTGTATCTTGACATCTCTCATGATGCTTTTCAAGCCTGGGGTTCAACTGGTCTGAATTTGTCCTAAAGTCAGGAACGTTCCGTGCAACTAAGAAAACAGGTAACCAAAGAATTTTGCTCCCTAATCAACCATTTTGACTTCTGCGGAATCGCCCCGAGTTCCCGCACGGCGCTAAGAGCGCTGCTACTGCACAGCCCCGTTCCCATCGCAATCCTGCCTTCACCCCAGCACAGGCAGCGGGGTTTTGTCCCTGCCGCAAACACCTCAGAGGGAAAGGGGGACAGCCCGGCCACACACCGTGTCCCCCCACACACACACGGTGTCCCCAAACATGCGGTGTCCCCCCTCACACACACACGATGACCCTCCCCGACACACACGGTGTCCCCCCACACACACATGCGGTGTCCCCGCTGTGTTCACACACACACACACACAGTCACACACACACAGTGCACATGTGCACAGCACAGACCTGCACACACACACACAGTGCACATGTGTACAGCACAGACTGCACACACACACACACAGTGCACGTGTGCAGCACAGACTGCACACACACACACACACACAG
>JAWWEU010000055.1:6523205-6566080 GCA_035583155.1 Acropternis orthonyx | reverse complement strand
GCCGCCGAAAGGCCGGCATCGTGGCGGCGGGGGCGGCCCCGGGCCCCGCGCCGCGCCGGGCGGGGGGAGGTCGTGCCTGGCCCGGGGCCCGCCGAGCACCGGGGGGCGAGCGGCGTGACTGAGCTGGGGCGCGGCGCTGCCGGCGGCAGAACACGCGCAGGCCGCGCTGCACGGGCATCCCGGGCTGGGAGGGACGCGCAGGGATCATCCATCCGGCTCCTGGCCCTGCACAGACACCCCAACGATCCCTCCCGTCCCTGTCCCGTTGTCCAAACGCTCCTGGAGCTCTGGCAGCCTCCTCGGGGCCGTGACCAACCCCTGGGGAGCCTGGTCAGTGCCCACCACCCTCTGGAGGAACAACCTTCTCCCAATATCTGTCCTAACCCAGTCCTGACACAGCTCCAGCCCTTCACTGGGTCCTGGCACTGTCACACAGCATCCTCTGCCCCTCCTGAGGATGCTGAACACCACAATGAGGCCCCCCCTCCCATAGCTTCCCCTCGAGGCCCTTCACAGGGGAAGTCTTCAAGCATGATATATTTTCAAAAAGGTACAAATGGAAAAGCTCTTCACAAATATTTGTACTGGAAGTAAGCTCTACTTTTAAGCTTGTCTTAGCTATGGTTGAGCTCTTGACTGTTCCATTTCCCTCTCCACAGATTTAACCATGGTAATTAATTCTATGGAGTAACAGTGAATATTTCATCTTGACAAATGTAAAAGGGACGTAATTTTTCTATCTCTCTTCCACTGTTCAGCACAATTAACTTAGGGATTGTTTTACAAGACCAAATGATAGGGAAAAGAAGACCAACCCACCCAGTCATTTGGCACATGAAGGCCTTCTGGGTCCTCCAGGACTTCTGGAGAGCTGGTCTGGTTTTTGTACAGAGGTCCCTCCCTTCCGAGCAGCTCTATCTGATCAGTCCAACCAGAAAGGCATTGTTTGAAAGTTTCCTCCTTAAAGGAGCTAATGAGGAGCTTGTACCAAACCACTGCTCTAAATCCCAGTGAGGGGCACGGTCACAGTACAAGCACAGATCCCAATTCTTCTGTAAATGCAGGTGTTTTGAGGGATAGCAAGACAACCAGAGACACATAAAGGGAGGGCACTCTGACAGCATAAGGGCTTGAGAAACCTTCAAACACCTCAGAAACGCTTCCAAAACTAAATTAACCAACATGAGCAGCTCATACTATTGCAGCAACAGTGTATGTGTGATTTCAATTTAACCACTGATTTATGAATGGGAACAGGTTCAGTCCTGGTAAAGTTAATGGAATCTTTGTGGTCACTTCAGATGGAACTGTAGCTTCATCACCTCACTGATAACTTAGCTACAAAGGGTCTGTTAATGAAGCCTTTACCTACCTGCCGTGAATCTCACTTTCTGTGGAAGCTGGAGAAGAGGAACGAACAGTGCAAAATGCTTTCAGTTTGACTTTCACAAGCAGAGAAAGGTTGGTTATTTTTAAATTCAGGTATCGTTTTGGAAAAAGCTACTTCAAACTCTTCCCTCTGGTAATAGGCTTATTCCATCCTCAGTGACATCAATGGGATTGCTCACAGAGCATCACCTAAAAATGGTAACTCTTTATAGGGTTTAAGGAATCAAGGGCTAGTGAATTTTAAAAATTCTATTAGAGAGAGGAAGGAAAAAGGATTTAATTATACTAATTCAGAAACTCCATTAGTTCCCAATATAGCTTATTAACCCCCTATCAAATTAAGACTAATTCTGTCAGGATTGGTAGCAAAGCTGAAAGAACAGGAACGAAAATCCTGCAGAATTCCTGATTTTCCACCAGATTTAGGCAGAACAAGAACTTGTTCACTTTCTCTTGCTTTCTCTCTTACCAAGGCCCAGACTCCTCCAAAGGGTTGGAGTTCCCTTCCCTCATTCTCAGAAGACATCAGTAGTCTACACATTTGACTAACATTTTTGAAGTGAGCTAGAGCACTGCAAGTACAGAGGAATGCTAATTTCGGAAAGCAAATCTCAGAAAATGTTCCAGAGTAGCAGCAAAAATGTCCTAGTTCTCAGAAATAGTAACACCACTGACAGTTTTGCCTCCTATGAAGAGACTGAAGCTTTTTCTGCTCATCATCTCCATAAAAAAACCCGTGTCAATTTTTACTCAACTGTTTCCTATTTTAGCTTAGGGGAAACGTGATCTGTTTTGTTCATTAAGGCGTAATAGAAATCAGTTATTTTTGCCTCATAATGAGGTATACACACATTCTACTCTCTTTGCATTAAGCTCCTACATCACACTGATGTCAAACACGACCTCAAGTACCAATCATCAGCTGGGGTCTACTGAGAACAAATGGGAAGGTCTGAATCCAGTTACCAGCCCATTCTATTTCTGCAACAAAACCCCAGCCTGGAAACTTCACCTGATCAAAGACAGCCCTGCTCACTACCAGGCTGTTTCTCTGTGCTTCCCATGCTCCTTCCACGTCTGCACACCATCTCTGCTGGGAGCGGTCCCTGAAGTCAAAGACGTCCATAAACACTTGTTTATGCTCAAGAACTCAGCACCTGCTCAGATCACGAGGAGCTCATTGTTCAGGTCACCAGGGAAGGCTGAAGCTGGGCTTAAATGCTGCAGGGTTTGTCTCAGCTGCCAAGACAAATGACACTAATGAACAGAAGAGTGTAACTGTGGCCAAAGCAAAGCTCAAATCTACACAATTGAGTTCTAAAATATGTTATCCTGAACTATCAGTAATAGTACTGCATATACCACACTTGAATTACAAGGTAATGCTGCAATACAAGTGATTAAGACTATTAAAATTGAAAGCATATTCTATTACTTATAAAACAAGTAATCTCAGGTATGCAGGATATTTAAGTGAAATTGTATCATGAGAACTGTTGAAGAATACCCTTTGGTTGCTGTGTTTGTGAAGAGGAAGGCAGACATCCTATCTATATGAAATGTGAGAATTCTTCATCAGGCTGCACCAAGCTGATGAATCCCTATTGCCTTCAGCAAGAAATCAAGTAATAACACGAAGGAACTATTTACATAGACTGGGGGATTTTTTTTCTCTTAACTGGAGTGATGTGTCCATGAGATAACACAGTATCTCATTCCCATCAGAAGCATGCTCTGCAAGGACATCAAGTCAAGAGGGACTTATTCCTGAGTATCATATCGTAAAGCAGAATCCAGAACTGCATTTAGAGACTACAGGACATAGCTTATCCTCTCTTCATTCTCCAGGTCTCTGGCACTGAAGCATAAGGACAGCATGGCACAAAAAAGCCCCACTGCAGTAAAAGGCTGAGGGCAGGATCAGGATACTTGACCGAGTTAGTCCATTCTCATGGGATTTCCACAGAGCAGCCAGGCATAGTCACTGTCTTTATGCTCTCAGGCCTGCACAAAAGCAAGGTCTAAAAGCCAAGTCCTGATAGATCTGTTTATACCCTGTAACATAACCATGTTTCCCAAATGCATAGCGGTACAGAACTTTAATTACATTTTTATGAAAAGCCTCCAAGATTCATCTTGCCAGTGCAAGTGGCTTTTCGAAGAGATTCTGGTGTGCATAGTTCATACCGTCAAAACAGAGGAACAAGACTGTCCTATTTGAACACTCCAAGATACACAGCAATGCACAATGCACCTTGAATAAAACAGAACTACTCTCCAAATTATTTGGGCGTTTAGGGTACTATAGTGCCAAAAAGCAACATGAGCCCAGTGGTAAGAAGACAGTTTCAAATGTCCAAACCAGTTCTCCTGTTTTAATACAGTTTTAATGAACATCAGTCCAAGAGATCACTTGATAGTATGAGGTACATTCCTTGACCACATATGGCTGTGCTTAAGGAAAAGGACAAACATATACTTAAATAGTGTAATTTAATTTAGTAGCAATTTAATTATCGTCAAGTTAAAAAAAATTATAATTAACTATTAACGTTAATGACTTGAAACCTTTCAGAAAGCATGAATCCAAAAGGAAATATCCACAGGTGGTCACGGACTTGTAGTTTTTCCACCAGCACTGCCACCTGCACCAGTCTCTTAAAGGACTATTTGTTCAGTGAAGAAATTGGTCTTAGTCTGTAACTGGAATCTTGGCTCTGCTACTTTGCATGGTCTTCTAACAGATACACAATTAACTCGTAGGTGGACAAGACAATGGCTGTGTTTGGTATCTGCCGGACGAGCTGGGCAAAGAGTCCTCTGTAGAAGGCCAGGTACCCTTCCTCCCGTGCCACCAGCCGTGCTGTCTGGATGAAAGCCTTGTACTTGGTGCCTTCTTCCCGCAGCCGTGTCCGTATGACCTCTGCAGAGCACGAAACAGGGCACGGGTTAACAGGACACGCCCTCGCCATGGGAAACCTGCCATCGCCAGCAAAGGTCTTGTATGCAAACCCCAGGGACAGGAAAACCTTCCTGTACCAACTACCTGCCAGCCATGGAATCCTGGACACACTGCCCTTCAGG
Source organism: Acropternis orthonyx (assembly GCA_035583155.1). NCBI lineage: Eukaryota > Metazoa > Chordata > Aves > Passeriformes > Rhinocryptidae > Acropternis > Acropternis orthonyx. The sequence continues at coordinate 6,561,607 of JAWWEU010000055.1, read as the reverse complement.
CAAGAGGAAAAGTTAAAGAGTTCTCCTTCATGTGGAATAAATGAATTGTTTGCTCATCGAAGCTACTACACACCTAAATACTTTACTGGTGCTCACCCAATCAATATTGCTCTTCCTATACAACCATGATATTGTTCACATCTGTCCAAAAACAGTAACAGTGCTCAGTCCACAAGGGTTTCCCACAACTTGATCACAGAATCCCAAGGGCTGTGGGTACTTAGCTACATGAGGCTACTGGTGAGAATAGAAACATTAGGCAAACAATTTCTTTTGGGTGTTTTTTGTTGTTTTTAAACTAGCAAGTCCCAATCCCCCAACGGTGTGTCTCCCTAGGGATGGTGAGACCAGTACTGAAAATGCCAATGCACAGCAATGTGCAATTGGCCATTCAAAGAACTAAGAATTTTCATCTCTAAACTCCATCATTTGTCCTGGACTACAGCAACAGCTGTTCTACAGCACTCATGAACAGGAGTTAACATACCATGTGGATAAGCAATACAAGAGGCACAGCCCTTGGAAACAGCAGCAGCAAACATCAGTCCGAAGAAGTTCGTTGAGTTCCTTTCGGTCCCATTAGAAGAAGGGGGTGGTTGGACTTCCTTTAAGTGCTTTTTTAAACTTTCATAAATAGCAAAGCAGATAATGGTCTCAGAAATCCCTGCATAGGAGGCTGTCAGGCCCCTATAAAAGCCACGGATACCTTCTGTCTGGTAGACATATCTAGCACACTGCAAAGCATTCATTGGTTTGGAGCCCCTGACTCTGAAAAACAAAAAGAACAGAGCATATAATGAGCCAAGAAAAAGAACTAGTATTAAAAAACCCCCTACCCTTATGGCTTTCCATAGTTTTTATAACTACAGAAATAGGTCTATGGTAAGTTTACTCCCAAGCTCTCCTAGGAAAGCTGCATAGAGTGGGACTATCATGCTAAGAGTGCACACTAGTTTGCTAGTTCACTAATACATACTCAAAACAATTCTTTCAGGTCAAGTTCTATCCAGTCCATCACAGTTCACACCAATGCTTTAAAAGACAGTAAGCCCTGAAGAGACACTGCTTGGTGTTAAACTAGTGATTCCATTCAAAGCCATCTTCAGCAGGCCAAGAGATGGAGGTCTGCTGCATGAGAAATGATCCTTCATTCTAGAGGCAGCACTCAGTTCAAAGGTGCCACCCTGTGAAGTGCTGGAATTAAGTCTTATAAATTATTTATAAAGTTGTCGTGCCTTATAAGATCCTTCTTATCTGACCTAACATGTCCTTGCAGGAGGGAATTTCCATTCTAAGCAGTCACATTATTAGCAGAGTCCCTTATTGCTTCGATATCCATCAGTGTCTGTGAATCACTCAGCTAAAAGATGCTGCTGTCAAATCCCTTCTCTGTCTTCAGGAGCTGTGGTTAACAGTAACACAGTACTGGAGGAGGCAAAAGAACATTAAACCACTGCAACAGTCTTAGTGCCTCTAGAATGTTTTATGAAACTACACTAATGTGGCTTCATTACAGTTTAGAGCCACCATCTGGGCAAGGTCTATATAAGTACAAGGAGCCATGAGTGAAAACATGAAAGTTCAGTTTTTCAGAGGCTCCTTTAGCCATGCAGTGCTATCCAATCTCCATCAATCAGTTACTTACTTCCGTTCCAGTTGCATTCTCGTTTTCACCATCCATATGGGATTCATCAGGGAATTTGTGATAAAGGCTGAGGAAAACAAAAGAAAACCAAAAGTATAGCTGAATCCAGGCTGGTGCATTGTCATGGAAGAGTTCTAGTCACTCAGGTTCACAGCTTACAGCATCATGTTAAACTTCAGGAGACATCAACCAATGGGTTCTTCCTTTTGGCATGCATTTAACAGGTACATCACATTCCTAAAGGCTGTTGCAGACAAGATACCTTCCTCACTGACTCGGTTTTGGAATCCCAGCTCAAAGGAAACCCGTGGGAACATAAACCTGTACTGGACTTGTGTTCCCCAGGGCTGTAGGTGGTGCCCTTGAGCCACTCATTAACAGAACCCACTGCTAATTAAGGGCTTAGTTTGAGAATGGTTATTTTTAGTGACCACTCTGGTGACTGACGATTGATCAAGCAGAGCTCTTCTGTAGTATTTTTCCTACAAGAACAAACTATTTTCCCCAATCAGGTAGGAAAAATACAACATCCTGAAACAACTTGGCTAAAACACTATCAGAAGTTTGCTGGTGTCCACTAATAATCTTTTTCTTGTGTTCAGAGACATTACCAGAGCATTGCAGCTGGAAAAACATCCCAAATTAGTAACAACAATCTAGAAATATTTCAGGGCTGAACAGAAAAACAGTTCCTCTGTAGACAAGGTCAGTGTAGGAGCTTGCAAACTCCTGTTTTCTGGCATATACCTCAGACTAAGTGTACATTTTCAGAACATGCCACACACTGGCCTCTGTCCTCATGCCAGAGATGTCAGCCAGGGCTGCTGCGTAAGCCCAGGTCCCGCACAGACAGCCAGCCCAGTCCCAACCCACCTTATGATCCATTCTTTAAGTTTCCCAACTCTTTAGAGGGTGAGAAGTCTTGTACCAACAACAGCTTGGAATAAACACTTTAAAGAATGAAGGTGCATCTCAGAGCCATCATCTCACACACTGGCTGGTGTGGGGCTGGACACAGGTACTGCTGCAGCCCACAGGGAAGGGGAATTATAAACAAATACCTGCAGAACCTGCAGAACAGACGTGCACAATGTTGCTGTTGGGCACAAAGATGTTGTTGAACTGCTCTTTGGCTTTGGAGTAGCATGCAAAGTAGACAGCTCTGTGGGAGAAAAAAAAGGAAAGCAATGTAACAGACAGTGTCAAACTGGACAATTGCGGTTCTTCTTCCCGCCCCCTGAAAACCAAAACTCTCTCCAAAGAGGCCTCCACATGACTCCTTCCATCTCCAAGGATACAGGAGGTTTGGTTTGGGTTTTTTTCTTTTTCCCTTGCACTACAGTGCCCCTGTTTGACTTGACACCCGCAGGGTAGAAATATTTTACTATAGGAGGCAACATGGTCTTGCAGACAAAGCAAGTTAGATCTGATACCTACACCAGCTGTGGCACTATACAGTCTTGTAAAATTGGGAATGTCACCTTCCCACCTGGAGGCCATGTTTTCCATAAATTGGTGCAGCACACTTACTGCATTAGCAGCACTTCATGCTTTAAACACTTAGCCCTGGACTGAAATAAAAGTTTTATACACCTCAAACCCCTACAAAATGCACAGGAATGGAGGAAGCTCAGCTACCTCAAGAAGCTGAGCAAGCAGCTGCCTAAATCAAGTAAGTTCAGCTCACAGCTCCCTGAAGTGAACTGCTGGCAAGAGGTGGATAATGAGGGCTACAACTGGAGAATTTCCGTAAAGTACCTTATTTCAATCTTATGAACACAAAAGACAGCACGAGTGAGTTGCATGGAAAAGCATGGACTGGATTCAGATCCCTGCTGCAAAGGCTACCTGTACAGAAACAGGACTCCCTGCTTCCAGAGGGGAACATCCCACCTGCTAGGCAAGAGATCAATCACAGAGAGAATTCACCCCTCCAAGTTCCTTTTCAACTGGTTCAGTTTTAGGCAGAAAACACCCACCAGTTTCCTGATTGCTAACCAGTTTGAACATTTCCTAGACAGATGCTCAGCCCTGCCAAGAATGGGACAGTCACAGGCACATGGAGAAACCATTTAGGTGCCTGTAAGTCTTCCAAATGCAAGCAAAGTTTGTAGCTGCTTTGTTGTTGCTGTTAAAAAAGGGACAAAACCCCCCTTTTGGGGTTGTGTGGCAGCAGTGAGACTCCTTCCCCTCAGCTGCAGTGTTTCATTTGAGAAGAATTTAGGGTCTGCAGGACCAGGTAGGTACTCCTGTCCCCTGGCATCCAGCTCCCACTCACTGCTAGGCACTGCTATGGATTCAAGAGAAGCAATATATTACAATAATGCAATTGTTAATCCTACAGACTTTTCTGCACTACTTTCTATTTCTTTCCCAAGCACGTAAGTGGCTCTTGCAATGACTTGGAATTTAAGTGCTGTATTTACTTGCACCTTACAGTGTAAAGCAGATTTTTACCAGCATTTCTTGGTGTGTGTATATGAGCAGTATACCTGCACAAATCTCTGTTTACAGATGGAATAACTTCATGGCCTACTGTTTTGAATCACAAATCCACTGTAACATTTGTGTTGGCACCTTAAATGTGTCTTTTAGCAATAGTTTAACTATTTACCTTGATGGTGCAACTCCAACCAAGTTTGGACCCAGCCCTCGGAAGAGTGACCTTGGTCCTTCTTTTTCCAGAATTGACCTTAAAATAAAAACAAATAGGGGTAGAGGGGAAGACAGTATTTAGGTTAAATGTTATGTTTCTTGTTCTGTCAGGCAGAGAGTCAAAAGAACTACACAAAAGCCATGAGTATTACTTGTGAAGCTGTTATGATTTTCAGCTCCATGATATACTTCAAAATTAGCAGATTTACACACTACTGAATAAAAGCCACTGTACCATAAAATTCAATGCACTACAGTCACATGGGTGTTACATGGCACAAGGCTGTAAGTTCCATTCATGCAAAGCTGTTGGGAATTGATTTAAAGTTTCCTGGAGAATCCAGTGGTAGTTGACTCTGATGAAGAAAGAATATTTTTGGCATTCTCTGTATCTAAGCAATTCAGGAGCTTGCTTCCTATACAGGCCTGTACAGAGACATGAAAAAAAGAAATCCTTTGCCCTTTCACAATGACCTAGAGATGTGTCTTTCCCCCAGAGACAAAGGTGAACCATGGCAGCCATGCCACAGGCTATGGGGGGCACAGAGAGCAGCTCTCTTAACTGAACTCACCATGTCAAAACCATGCTAGAAAATCCAGACAATTCCAGGCTCCACGGGTAGTCCACTGCACTCATTGCAACTGCCAGCTTTTCAGAATTTGCTCTCTAGGTCATTAGCACTGTTGAGAGCGTTCCCCACAGACTTCAAACCCAAGCTCATTAGACAGGAGGAGATACATGAGCTTCTGAAACACTTTTTTTCTTGCAGCAGGGTTGAACTTTCTGTATAAACTCCAGGGCTGAGTGTCTCCAAGGAGACAGATCCACCAACTACTTGTTCTTTGTCACTTAACAGTCACGACTGCAGATTCCAGCTGGGCTAACTCATCAGAATCTTAAATGGATTAGACAAAAACAGCCTGTCCTTCTGGAATGCCTTCTATCAGCAGGAGGCTTAACCTGCCCTCCTGGGTACCTGTTTTCTTTCTATTTACAGCAGTTAAGGGGCTTTAACACTTAACACCTTTAACTCTTACAGAGCAATTCTATAGGTAGGGTCTCATGGCTGCCATATAGCCATATAATCTTCCCAAACCTGGAGGCCCAAGTCATATTCAGTTTGACAATGCATGCACAATCAGGATTGAGAAAGGGCTGGAAGAGTAAAAGCAAGAGACTGAACTTCACTTCTTTCTTCATGCATTTTTATTTTCTTAGGTTAATAAATAGCACTATCTGCTCTTCACAGATGCTGCCTGCAAGGAACTGACAGCAGAAAAATTTTGCTCTTACTTCTCAATTTTATAAAGTAATCAGCTTGAAAACTTGGCAATACATACAGCTAGGAAATTCCTGAAGTGAAATGAAATCAAGATCACAGTCACCAAATTTAATGAGCTTATTAAATATATTAGAAGTTTGATCCAATTTCAAACCATTTCCTCTCCCCCTAAAAAAAGAGACAGCCCCAGGAAAAAAATGGGCCCAGAGGATGAATTAAGAACCTCATGCCTTAAAGTTTTCACTTCCTTTAGTTTCAACTGCCTGAAGTCCAATGATGCAAGGTGAAAAGATAGCAAGGGAAGGGAAATGAAAATCAAAGGCAACTGGCACTACCTCACGCACTCAGTCACGAACTGCTGTAGACTCACCTCTGAGCAGACAAGGCAATGTTTGGCAGGGGAAAGCAGGCTGTTTACAATACAGCAACTCAAGTCCCAGAGTGACTCTCAGCCAGAGAGCTCTGCAGAGAATTTGAATTAGCACTCCACTGTTATATAACTGTGCAGCTTCTCCCCAGGCAGGCTGCCAAGCCTGCTGGCCTTACATAAAATCATTCAACTTGCATTGCCGGTTGGTATTTTCTTTGGCATTCCTGCTACCTGATCTCAGCAGGACCTCTCTGCATCACCCTGGGGTGCCCACAGAGCCAAATAAACCCAATCCTTTCGCGTGAGGTCTGACCCAGAAGTTGATGGTGCTTTGGTATTAAACACAGTAGTGGGGATTTGAATGTCTGAGTTGCTGGTAGAACTATTTAGCAGCAGTAATTTCACATTTGCTCTCCTTCCTGTATACACATGTGACAAACAGCTAGAGCATCAACTGCTGCAGTCTGAGCCACTCAGAAGGCTTTTACCACAGACTGTGATACAGGTGTAGACAGGACTGATGCATTATCATAATCAGCAAAGACAACATCTAATAGAGAGGAGAGCTCATTAAGTCAGCTACAGCTGAGAATATTAAAGCCTCCAAGACTTCCATTAGACATTATACTGTAGTGAGTGCTTCTGCAGAAAGTGTTCTCCCTCACTCCCATGAGTTTCAGTAATAGATCATCCATACAAAAGTACTGCAAGCATATCTTTAAAGAAACACAGAATTCTGAAGGTCACCTGGTTCAAATTCGTGCTCAAAGCAGGGCCAGCTTCAAGGACACATCAGGGGCTGACCTGCATCACTAAGGGCAGGAATCAGAAACCTGCTTACAGTGCTGGCCCAGGAAGGTGAAGGAAAGGCTCTCACTTCCTGAGGCTCCGAAGAGAGAGCACTTCCAGAGAGGAATGAAAAACTCCCTCCATCAAACAGGTAAACACCCTGGGCAGCAATAGCAACAAGTATCTCTACAAGTTACTCAAAGCAAACTGAGAATGGCTCCAGGAAAAAGAAAAACACAGAATATATGACTTATTCAGTCCTTCAATCCTTTGCCAAGAATTGGCCCCAGCTAGTAAGGATTACCCGTGCAATGCTCAAAGGAGACAGCAAACATGATTATTCCAAGTAAGTGACAAAGATGACAGTTCTCACTGTTGAAGAAAAGTCCTTTCTTCTAAAATGTTTTCTGTGATAGTTCCCACAAGCTAAGGCACATTAAGACCTTACCTGTATGTTGACTCTTAAGAAATCATAACTACAAAAAAGCCTAAACATGAGGAGACAATTTAAAAATAACCCTACAGACACTCATTCAGATCAATTCACTTTGGAAGTTCAAAGGAGCACTCAGGAGTCCTGAATGTGTCTCTGTTTTTAAAAGAGTAATTTCTCTTCTTACTGCTGAAGGTAGAAGCCAAACTGACAGGAATCCTTCCAGTGCAAGTCTGGAGAAAAATTCCCATTCTCTGTTTGCACAGAGGAAGTGAAAACTCAGATCACTGGTGTCAAGAACCCTGAATGAGAGGAGGAGCAGCACTCACTTGAGGACACTGAAGAGCCCGGGTGATACAGATGTTGGCCTGACCATTCCTTCACCACTGATGGTCCCCAGCTGCACTTGTGGGTAGTAGACAGTCCGGAAGGCCAGCTTTGAAGATTGAAGCCTTGTCTTTATTACCTCCAAGGGGCACGTAAAGATGGCACCAACTGTTCCTCCACACCTGCAAAATACAATTTAAACAGAAGACAAGAGTTTGAAAACCAACTCACAATACAGTGTGTCAATAAAACCTGAAGAATTTGTCTCCAGTTGGTTCTACATTGTAGATCAACTATTAGGAAACAGGGTAATTTTGGCATTAGGGAAGGGAGACTGTTCCCATGCCCTGGGGGGAGGGAGAAAGTCTGAGAAACTGTTAGAAGGATCATGTGTAGTGATGAGATTGGTAAACACAAAGGTGAATCCCAGCACTAACAAAAAGTCCCCAACTGACCATGGAACTGGTCCCATGTTCTACCACCACTTGGAATTCTGCCTGTAAAAACTTCAGAGGCATCCATGTTTCAGAGGATGTTGTCCTAAAACAGACATACCCTGGGAGGGACTTTCTTATGGGAAGCAGGAAGTTGGCAGATGAGAACGAGCCACTGGGGATTAGGACACTGCAGACTGAAAACACAACAATATAATTCTTCACCATTTCAGTACTTACGATTAAAGAGCTCCTTCCGCAGAAGGAGCCAATCTAAAAACTATACTAAGCTAAGCACTCTTAAATAAAACAATGGATGTCAACTTTTTTTTCAGGGGCTTGTGTGGAGGGAAGGAAGAAGCAAGGATTAGAGTGAGGAAAACAGAATAATAGGGTAGAAAGGCTACTAGGGAACAGCCCACCTTTGCTCTGATAACAGAAGGACAAAAATAAAATATTATACAGACATGATCCCGTAAGAGGCATATATTCATCTTAATACAGTCAGACTGAGCCTCATAAACAGCACACTTGGCCAAGAATATAAAGTGTATGAGTCCTAATTTTCATTTTAATCAGTGAGCTGAAAAGTGACGGGTCAAACCCATTTCTCCTACTGCTCTTCCTCTTTAGAAACTGAACGTCCCTTCTGGCAAACGTCACAATCAAACACAATGCTGAAGTTGGCTAAAAGGTACTATATCTACATTTTCTTACTCAAACACACCAGGATTTAGGAAGACTTAACTAAATATTTCATGTTTTTCCTAAGGACATTTACTACAACTGAACTGATTAGGAAATATTTTCTTTGTTTACACAAGAGTCAAAGCACATGACTCCTTCAAACACCTGTGCTGGCAATTTTCCTTCAAAAACACCACAAGTCAAAACTTAACTCTCTTTGATGGTCATGTGAAATTGTAATTTAAGTAGTTTTCCATGGAAGAGAGATGAACTAAAAAAATAATCCCACCCTTTTTCTTGTGAATAAAGAGCCCCATTGCTTGCTAAAGAACATTGCCTGCACTAACTTGGGAACGGGGATCCACAGAAGGACATTAATGAAGGTACTAGTGCATATTTTCTAAAGCCCCTTCTAGACATGGACTACTTTACTAGGACACTCTTTTTTCAAACACAGGGAGAAGGGCAGTAGAAGAATGGCAAAAATAACCCAGCTGTAGATATAGACCAGTTTATAAATGCTTTAGCCAGTACAGCTTATTTTGCTTGTTGGAACAGAAACCACTCTTTGCCAAAACCCTGAAGTTTTTAACAGCCCGACCACCCTGGCTCTACAACCACAGAAATGAAGGTCTTTATAAGGTTCAAAAGGACACCCCAGACCTTGTGGTCAGGGAACACAACTTCCTCACCACAGCTTTCATGGTCTGCAAGATTCTGTCTGACTATGGCCCCAAACTCTGCTTTTCAGATGTTAAAAGCATCCAACAGAAGAAACTGTTTTCACTGAGACTGACAGTGATTTAACAGCACTGTTCAGTTGAGTTTCTTCTCCAAGTCCTTGCTCCTTTCTTCCTCTTCCCTGCTGAAAAGGAGGAAAACCTAAACCATACATCCACAGTGACTTATGATTTGAGTGTTGACTGAAGCCACAGAGTCATTGATGGAACTGGGTCCACAGCAGCCGAAACTGTGTCATTTGGCTCGGAAAAGGCAGCGCTCACAGACCTTATCAGGCCTCTGATTATTCTGTGTGCTGAGCCAGGGCTGGGAGCTGACCCCTCTGCTGTGTCCACACTGTCAGGAGGACAGACAGGCTCCAGTCCAGCCTTCTTGTTTAGTCAGATGCATCTCACGTTGCTCATGTTTCTCTAAATGAGACCTCAGCGAGAAAAGGCCAGTCAGGAATGGCTTTCCAGCAAAACCTTTTCTGTTCCACACATAACTCGGAGCAGAAAGTGTTCTGAGGATCCCCCTTCCCAATCCTCACTGATTCCTTCCCTAAAACATACATGCAGTACAGACACAAGCATGTACCAGTAATACCCAACTAACCAACATACTCAGAACAACTTAAGTCTGTGGGAACTTGATGAAGAGAATTTGATTGCCTTAATTCCCAATTCATTTCTCTACCAATGCTCCACTACTGTGCACTCTGCTTTCAATCCTCATTTATTTCACATTCATGAACATTACAATACTTTGACAGTAACAATTCATAAATTCAGAGCACTGAAATGCTATTTCTATTTTCTGAACTACCAGCTGCTCAGTCTAGTGATATCTTGCCATACAATTTTTTAGGTTCTCTGCCATATTCCCTCCTGCATCAGCTGTCTTCTTGCCTTCCTACTCCACTCCTTGCCTTTCATCCGTTTAGTCTGTTAATCCACTTAATTTATGCAGCCTTTAATATTTAAGTACTTCTGACAACACATATGTAATCCTCTGATATGCAGCACAACAAGTTAATATCTGCAACACCAGTTTTAACAGCTCTGAGTTTATGTTGTCAGTGTGACATTTAAGAAAAAAAACATTATCTAACACAGCAACTCTCCAGATGTCACCAGGGTTCACACACTATGTCCCAAATATAAATACACTGCAGATAGTTCAAGTAAGGACTTTGATGTATTGGGCAGTTTTTTCAGATGAGATTATTTTCCTCTGCATGAGAATTCTACACATCATTCCCTGGTGTTGCTCCATTCCCTGGGAAGATGCCTGAAAAACAACACACTATGCACAAGAGAAACACTTTGTATTCCTAGGGTGCTCTAAATGCCTGCCATCTGGGAAGAAAGGAGAAACAACCTCAGCTACGTAAACAGCCACAGACCCCAAAAGGGCCAGGGCTGTGCAGCAAGATAAACCTGATCTGGGAAAACCTTATGCTGCAACCAAGGCAAAGCTTCCACGTCTTTGTACTGCTGTGAGTCGGGGGTCTTTTGCCACATCAGTGCAGCCCAATAGTTCCAGAGAAGTTAAGCAGTGTTTACTGCACCAGCCTCTTGCAAAAATCCCCAAACAGTGTCTAAATCTGTCCTTTTTGAAAAGACAGAAACCTCCCTAGAAACACAACACTATGTCAGACTATTTTCAACAGGTCAAACATGGTGGTACATGGAGATAAAAAATGCATTCTAAATTCACAGCTGCAGAAAAATAATTTACTTCCATTAAAGAGAACACTTTAAAAAACACAGAGAAGATGCACATCTCAAAATTCAATTCCCATTTTCCCCTTGCTGTCAGCTTTCTATCTTTACTAAGTCCACCCCCAATGTACCAATGGCTTGCACTTGAAATAAACTCTCAACACCCACTAGCACAATTGATAGAGATGCCAAGAATCTTAGCTAAGAGTAAGGCTTACTTCATCAGTCCTAGATTTAATCACTGAGTGATATTCTTAATACAAATAACAAGGCAAATACAAATAACAAGGCAATGCTGAATGTTACAGCAAGTCTTGCAAAGCAAAGATCTTTCAGTGGAGTACCACAGACTTAACCAAGATCACAAGCAATGATGTCTGGTCAGAGAAATCACAGCTTATAACCAGCCTGACACATTTTGCTGGGGAAGTATTTGGAATTATTCTGCTTTTCCAAACCATGTCATATGCTCTAACATGATGTGCACAGCAGAAAAAGGCAAAGCAGGTTCTATCCTTAAGACTTCATTACTGCATTGTCAACACTGTAAACAAAACGAAGCTGGTGCATTCTCAGATACCACAGGAAACTGAGTATCACAGCAGTTTCTAATGAACTTTGAGTTATTGATCATTTAACAAATTTCTGGCTAATAATGTTACCACGAGCATCAAATGCCTCTTGGCTTCAACTGAGACAATCCACGTGTGCCCATGGAGACAGATGTCACTTTGCCCTCAATTCAAAGCAGCTGGATGTCACCAACTTTCCCATGGTAGGCTTCCAGCTCTTACAGGTGGCTTAAGTGAGCTCTGGTACCTAAAGCTGCTTTTCAGAGCCACAGGAGCAAGGGAAGTGTGCAATTAGGCTTCAATTCCAAGACAGAAAACAAGTCACAAGCATGGCTTTATTCAAACACTCCCCTCAGTCTGAACCAAACCACTACAGAACACACATCACACAGTGCCTGTATGAACTCCAGATTAGAAGTTTCTGCTCAGGTTTTGCTCTTTGCCAGTTCCATGAAGGGCACTGCAGCCCCCAAATACCACTTCTTGGGAAATCCCTGGAGTAAACAGCATTACTCCAGCTGGAAAGACAACATGGAGTAACCTCTGCTGCAGTACCTTTTCACAAACAAAAACATGCAACAACTGCACTCGAGCAGGGAAACAGGAACCCAGACTTGTAAACAGGCTTGTATCTGTTGTGCAATTCAGGCATCAGTGTCTGCTGCCTCTGAAACCTTCCCAGCCCTCAGAGCCATGTTCCCATCAGAACTCTGAGACCCTTTGGTTTGCTGTTGCCATTGGAAGCCTTAAAAAGAACTAAGAGAAACCAAAGGGCCAATGAGTCTGTTTGCCTTGAATAACCTGGTTAATAGGAAACCATCTCTTTCAACAACTAGGGAGCACTTTGCAACATTCAAGTGCATTTCATCACTCCCAGACTCTGAAGTACTAAACACTTCTGTTCTGGTCACTAAGATTATCTGAGGCTGGCCTGGTTCGTGCACACATAAACATGGTGTATTACATTTTAATCTGACACCACACCCCATCCTCACCTTCCCAGAAAGCCATTGTAATATCAGTAATGTCTCTATCAAAATTGTTTCCAGTGAACGGGCTGCTCTTGCTTTATCTGTAAAAAACACTTTACAAGTGATCAAAGGTTGGCATCTTACATGATTTATAAAGCATTCTGAACTTCCAACGTTTTCTTTGTATGGGTGATTTTATCCAAGGTCCTGGTTCTGCAAACAGAACACAGTACAACCCATTTATTATAACAGGGCTCTGTGAAATAAAGTGCAAAGGTATTTATAAAGGTATTTGAAGGACTGAGGAAAGAGACTATTACTCAAGCATTAACACATTAATTCTTTCTAAAATTCCTTTGGGATGTAATAGATGCAGCAAAATATTATCACAGCTGAGCTCTTTTAATTAGACTTTACTGAGCAGACATTCTCTACCACTACTACTATCAAAAAGCAGATACGGCACAGAGCCTCTTATCCAACATGATTTGGGTTTCCAGCTTGCCTGTCAGTGGGCTGGCCCAGCACCCCTCCAAACACATCACCTGTTTCCCAGAACATGTAGAGAAAGGCGCTTTAATAGCCTGGGCACCAGTTTGAAACTGATGTTCCATTTCTTGTTCTGCCCAGTGAGCCCCAAGCAGTGCATTTGTCACTTGAAAAGCAGGTAACAGCATTAGCAAATGTGAACACACAGAGAATATGGGAATTCAGGGCCCTGACATGGGGAAGCTCCAGAACGAACTGGATGGCAGGCGGGTGTGTGTGGGGCCACACACTTTAGCATTGGCTGGTGCAGGAGAAGACTGAATTTGCTGTCTCATGTTCCTCTCTGTAACATCACAGAAATGATGGCACACTTTCCCTTGTCCCTTTAAATAACAAGATATGCAGAACCAGACATGGGTCCAGCAATGAACCTTTGAAGGCCTGTTTACCCTAAAAGGGCATCTCTTTCCTCTGAGCTGTGTCTTCATTGCTGCTTTAGAACCAGATCAGCCTTATCCTCCCGGAGTGGTCAGGGGGAATATTCCCTGCTGTGTTTTCCCCGCAGGCTCCCTCAAAACCAGGCTGGACCTGGTGTCTTGCTGGGCCTGCTGCAGACAGTATTTACTGGGATCCTTGGAGCAGGCAGAGGGTACAATAAATCACTGAGGAAGACACTGACCACCCAGTACTAGATCAAAACATTGATGAGTTTAAAATTCCTATTTATTTATAGTCTGATGAGTTACACGAGGACACAAGAGCTCTGGGAAGGCATTGTTACTACCCAAAGAAGTTCCCTGTGTACATTCAGGTCCAGCTTCTGTCCCAGGTTCCAGGTACTGCTCTGGTGCAAGTGGGGGAGGCCAGGGGAGAGAGAGGACTTAGTGCAGAGTATTCAAGCCAGCAGAAGTGTCCCTGAAACACTTGGCTTTGTTGGGTTTAATATTACATTGAATGAACCTATTGCTCCAGGGACGTGTCAGAGGAGACTGAAGTCTCCTGTTTAGCAACAGAAAAAACAATGGTCTACTATTAGACAGGTTTAAACTGACAACAGATTTCATGCTGGCTTCCTAACTATTGTCAGCTGATAAGCACTATGGAATATTCTATTACTTAGATAAATTAAGCTGTTAAAAACTGAAAATATTTCTGACAACGGCAAAAGTGCACTGAATCTGCACCACAGATGATTAAAATTTAGTTTACACCAGAAAATGTTCTTACTGGATTACTATTAAAATGACTGCCACAAGTTAATTAACGGGCCTTTTCGAAGGTGGTTTGTGGGCCAGGGGTGTTACTTTAAGCTTTCAACACAACAAAACCAATACATTTACAAGTCCTTGAAGCAATAACTTAACAGTGGCCTGGAATGACAGGCCATTTACACACAGGTATCGGGACCTTCTGAAACTCTCCTTCCCCCCATTCCTTCTCGCTTTTGGGAGTCCTTTGCGTTTCGATGTACTTACAGGACCCCGGCAGTCACCGCCTCCGTGTTCCGCCTCCACTTTACCTGCTATCCACGCAGACTATTCAATACCGATCAAACACCCTCCTCTCTCCGCGCCGAGCCCGGGAGCCACCTGTGCGGGCAGCGCCTGGTGGGTGACACGGCCCGGCTGCCCCCTGACACAGCAGGGGCCGCCCGGCATTTACAGAGACTTATTTTATTTACAGCCTCTCCTTTACATCCTCTCCCTCACGGCGCGGCCCGGCCAGGGCTGCGATCGGCACCGTCACTGTCGGGCCGGCGCTGCCAGCGCGACCTCGGGCGGCCCCTCTGCCCTCCCTGCCCCCCTCCAAGGGGGTATTCCCGAATTCCGGAGGGTCTCTGAGGGCACGGGGGGGGTCCGGAGGGTCCCTGAGGGCACAGGGGAGTCCGGAGGGTCCCTGAGGGCACAGGGGGGTCCCTCACGGCTGTCCCTGAGGGCACGGGGTGGGGGGTCCGGAGTGTCCCCAGCCCGCCCCGCGAGCGGGGCCCGGCGGGGCCCGCACTCACCCGCCGGCGAAGAGGTGCAGCAGCGTGTTCTCCTGGGGGCCGCCCGCCATGGCCGGTGCTGCTGAGGGCGATGGTGAAGGCGGTGCTGGTGGTGCTGGTGATGGTGATGCTGAGGGTGGCGGTGCCGCCGGGCCGGGCCCCGCCGGGAGCTGCGGGCGCCGAACGGGCCCCGCGCGCGCGCACGTGACGCCCCGGCGGGAGGGGCGGGGCGGGGAGCGCGCGTGACGTCACACGGGTCGGTCACGCCCCTCCGCTCCGCGCGCGGGTGTGTGACGTCACCTCACCGTATCCCTCCTCGCCGTGACGTCACAGCGGGCACCGCTGCTTTAGGACTTGATACGTTTCCAGAATTTTATATAGTTATGTCGTTTCTGGCGTTCTGGAGTGGTAGCTGGCGGCTGTGTCACTACACCGTGTCGTGGGGAGGGCAATAGATAGAACATCTTGCCTGAAAGTCGTGTCCCAAACCCAGGATAATAAGACGTCATTTCAGGCAAAACAAGGGAAAAAGGCCCGGAAACCTTGGAGAAGCTCCATAAGGAAGGCGCAACGCGAAGATGATGAAGATAATGCAGTGCAAGGGGTCCCTAAAACTTCAGGCCACAGCACGGCCCGCCACGGGGGTCGCGGGGGGGACTGGGCGGTGGGGACGTGGGGGAGTCCCCACGCCCGGGGGTGCTCGGCAGTGTCTGATGCTGATCTGGGGCTGGGTGATGTGGTTTCGGGGTTACACTGACAGCGCTGGATGATATCACGGTGACCAAACCTCCAAGTGGGTGGAAACTTGGGCACAAAGGAGGAGGCAGGAATCAGCCTAAGCCACTGGAGCATAGAGGGACCGTCAGAACATGCACATGGAGGGGTGCCCTTTCCCTTTGTTTGACTCTGTTGCTGTTCCCGTGCTCTTTCCCTGCCCTGAAACTGCCCAGGGAAGGATGTCCCGGTGAGCCCCCCGGCCCCAGGGCAGGGGGATTCTGGGGGGGGGGCGAGAGGCGCTGCCAGCCGGGACAGAGAGCCAGGGCCGTGCCCGGCGCCAGCCCACGCGGGGGGTGTGTGGGAGGCGGAGGCTCAAGGCAGCCACTCATCCAAGAGCTTCCCAGAAAAGCCTCCGGCCAAGGGTTTGCAGCAGGGCTGCCTGTGAGCTGGGCCAGGGGAAGGATGCGGTTCTTAAACACAGCCCCGGAGTCGGTTCACTGACCGGAATGGCAGGTCATGTTACAGTGCTCGGCGTTAAAGCTGTAAGGGCTGATTTCCACCTTCTCTGTTTCCATGCTGGCCAGGCTGGGGCAGGAGAGATGAAGGTCAGCAAAGTTTATGCTGTTTATAATTTCAGTGTGGTGTATCCTCTGCAGCCTGTGGCCCATACAGAAGCAGAGATGGGCAGAAGTAGAAAGTAGCCATAAGGGCAGACTGCAACCCAGCACACCCCCGTCTGCCCTGTGGGAGACTTAGCAGGCCTGTGATGACATCTTTAAATACTCGGTTTTTACAGAAGCATCTTCACTCACTGTATGCCCCTTGGTACTGCCAGAGGCACATGGAATCACAGTCACAAAATGCTAAGGGTTAGAAGGGACCTTAAAGACGACCTAGTCCCAACCACACCTTCTACTAGAACAGGCTGCTCAAGGCCTTATCCAGCCTGGCCCTTTCCAGGGAAAGGGCATCCAAACCCTCCCTGGGTAACATGCAGCAGCCACTGAGGTTTGGTACTTGAGCTCTTGTAATCCATGTGGAAGCAATTTAGGAGATGTCTGGCTGTGGGCAGCGGAACTGACAGAGCTGACTCCTCGGGCATCACATCCACAGCCCAGCATGGCAATTTGAGTGTTCACAGATTCCAGTTAAATGTAATACAGTGCAGCAGCTCGTACAGGTTCCTCAGGCAAGAAAAACTGTGCAAAGTACAAACCCTGTCCACCTGTGAACACTTTCCTGCTTAGCTCTCTATGTGCTGTAGGGTACCAAACCACATCCCCCAGTTCATCCCCACCAGGAGTGTTCAGGAACAAGCTGAAAGCTGTTGAGAGTTTATACAACTATAGCGAAGCAGCCACAGGCTTTTTATGGCGAGCACTGCCCCTAAAGAGTGGTACCTAACGGGGAGGACCTGCCATAACCCCCCCCCCCCCCTCCCGTCTGGGAGGGGTATTTTGGGTAAAACTCGCCTTTTTGCCCCGTTTCGCTGCGCGGGGCGGTGTGTCCGCTGCGCCCTCTGCTGGCTGCCCCGAGCAGCGCAGGGCGGTGCGCGCACCGCACCCCCAGGGACACAGGGCGACAAAAAAGTGCCCCTCTGTCACCAAACCCGAGCTTAGCGGCGCCTGGCGAGCGTTTTCCTAATTACCAGGGGAGCAGTTATCCTAGTGAAATTCTGCATCTACCAGAAACATTCCTGGAGCGGAGCGGGCGCCCAGCCTGGTTCGCACGGAGGGGGGGACAGAGGACGCTGCACGCATTCACTGGAGCTGAATTTGCGCATGGTTCCCGAGCCTGTGAGGTTGTTTGCCTTCCACACTAGAGGATGCTCGCAGCTCTGCTTGCCTCTACCTCTCATTCCCCAGCAGAGAGCACTGCAAGAGCAATGTTAGGAGCAGACTCACTTTAGAGCAGCGAGGGATTAGGCATGCAGGGTTTGATCTTTAACAGATCCTGTGCAGTCTCTGACTGCACGTCCAGTTTTGCCTATATATGCCTATCACCCGCTGTGGACACTTTGAAGATACTCTGTCTTGTGGCTCCTGCTCTCCTTCACCAAACACATCTCTGAGGGCAGAGCAGTTCTAAATATCTCAGGCACTGCTGACTGTTTCTGGAGCCCTGGAACACAGAGCCACGGGCACCGTTTGGGCACCTCACTTGTTTTCACCCAGACAGCAAAAGTGCTGCCTGCTTCCTGGCCATCATCACCTTGCTTTTCATTTTCCTCACCCAGGTGGAATGAAGAGGTGTGTTTGCTTGTACCTGTTCACTCAGCAGCTGTGCAGATGGGCTGCTCTGGAGTGCTGATCCTTCCCCATCGTCATTTTCTGGTGTTGATCTCAAACTGGGAAAAGCATTGATTGTCCAATCCCCCGAACAGTGTCACATGTCCAGTGGGATATTGTTGGAGAATCCGTCTCTTTCTTGCTTCAGCCATCCATGGAATTTGGGCTCCTGGGGTAGCACCCAGTGTGGGGTGTCTGCCCCTCTGTCACAGGGTGCACTTGAGCTGTGGGGGCAGAGAGAGGGAGCGCTGCAGATGGAGGTGTTGGGCTGCAGGGGATGTGGCAGGGCAGTCACAGATAGACAGGCTTTGTGGTCCTGCTGTGAGCCTGTCAAAGCACCAGGAGAGTGGGCCAGATCTGGGAAAACACTGTGTTCCAGACACTGTTGTTACAGCATGTGGAGTATTTCTAGGGAATTTCACAAGGATAAAATGTGCACAGAAGCATTGTGGCCTCCACAGATCAGACACCACAGGAGCCACATGAGGGGAAGTTCCTAAATTACTCTTTTGCCAGTACAGAATGAACCCAACCAGGAAAGGGTTGAGCCAACTATTCCTGGGACTTGTTTTGTCTGGTGGCTTCCTACAAAGTGGAGCAAGGACTCACCAGCTTGTTCCACATCATTAACAGCTGGCAGCTTCCCAACCATTACCAGCCTAGTCTGGATCTCACCCAGCATCTTTGAGATGAAAGACATTGCAGCACCACTGCACTCACTGTTTTAGGTCCCAATCCAGCTCCCACTGAAGTCAGACACCCTTTTCTCACTGAGTGCAGCTGGAGCTGGGTCTGACATCCCTGTAACAGGTCTGTCTCAAGTCCTCAGATTGCTGAAATATTGGTAAAATAGCCCAACACAACAGGTAGATGCCTGCAACCCTGCTCTTTTCTGGCATCAAATTAAAAACAGCAACACAGTCAAGCGAGAGCATGAGGAATTATATTTCTTTCCTGAAACCACTGAAGGCTTGAACTTAGAGCTGGTGCTCTTAGCGCCAATGCTGAGACACCTCAATAGTTTTCCCTCCAAAGGATACATGAAGCTGCCAGAGGTTTGTGAGGAGTATCAGGAGCCCATGAGGGTCCTTTCCCAAGAGCCAGCATTACTGAAGTGCACTGGGTGAGCAGAGCTACTCCAGCCTTGGCAGTTTGGTGAAAATACAGCCCAAACAGCCAGAAACAGGGTATGTAGCCAAATACAGGCAGAAAGAATCCTGATTGCTGGAGAATGAAAAGGGCATCAATGGAAAAGAGCAGCAGCATCCCTCTCTGTGAACCCACTTCATCCTCATAGCAAGCTTCTCTGCAGGCAAGACTAGGATTAATAGGAAACATATGGGGAGAGAGTCTGGGATCCAGGGCTCCAGGACGAGCAGCTGAAGCACGATGGAGCTACCTGGACCCCATTCAGGAGTGAGCTCAGGGATCAAACATCCTGTGAATGGGGAGTGGGCTGGGTGGGGAACCTGAAAGGTACAGGGTCCAGTTCAGTGCCTCCCACCCTCCCAGGGCAGCACGCCAGGCTGAGAGGAACATTCCAGTTCCTGCACAGCAAAGCAGGAGAGTCACAAACCATACCCTGCATCTTCCACACATCTCTTCCTCTTCCTCCCAAATCAAACTGTCAGAGCTGGACCAGCCATTAGGGACACTGGTCCTTGCTGAGGTCTAAAGATAAAGATAAAGTGAACAGTATATTGTTACACAGCAGAATTAGAGTTGCTTCCAGTTTAGACCCCAATATCATGGTGACAGCCTGCATCACCTACACGCTTTTGTCACCCCCCAACTGCAATTACAGCAGAAACACGGTGAGGAGAATTCTCAGTGTGACAGTGCTCTGAGTGTCTTTGTTTCCTGTGTTTGTGCTTCTCTGCAGTGTAGCTAACAAAATACCTGAAGAATGAAAGGAAATATCCTTCATCTCAACAATACTTCTCACCTCCCTGGGTTTGCACATCATCACTTCATTCAATCTTTCCCTTAAAAATAAAAAGTGTGTTTTTTAAAGAGGAATTAAATAATTTAACTGAGAGTGGAATGCACAGGAGACAAGCTCAGTTACCAAATGCTCTGCTGTTTTATTAGCTAACATCAGCATAAAGTGCTCAGTAAAATGGCTGCCCATCCCATCAGTTTTATTACCTTCCACATGTGCTTTTTTATTATCATTAGCTTAGCTTTAAACAATCCTTTCCAACCTTTCCTGTGTCTTGATCTTTGCTGTCCTCACTCCAGAATTAAGTAACAGGGTTGTAACCAAGCATTTTCCACTCCTTACTGTACAGGGTTCACTGGGTTATTCCAGGACTACTTCTTTTACCTCATCCCTGACATGCTGATTCTGCCATGCACAGACCCCCTGAAATTACAGCTCTAACTGCAATGTTAAAGCTCTGGGTGACCTTCACATTTATCTCAGTAGATCTTCTGTCCAGCATGGCTTTAAAGAGATTTGGTTTAACAGCCCAAGATTTGGATTAAGTTTTATAGAAACAAAAGCAGTAATTGCTACAATTTGAACATATTTTTCCTTGGGCTTTTTTTTTTTTTATTTAGTGGATGAGAATTTCCATTTAAATATGCTCTGCAACGTTACAATCTGGATGCAGGAACAATGAGCCAACATGGCTCTTGCAATACAGCAATAAACCCCTCAAGGACTGTGTGTCCTATTGTTGCAGCTTTATGGGCCCTGCCTCTTTTTCTATAAATTTGACACTGTTGATTATCAAATCCTCCCAGGAACTCCTCACCCACTTTCCCCAAGAACTCTGGGATAACCTGCAGTGCCCAGAAACCTCTCAGGATTTCTTTGGGGACCAAGTCTGGACACAAGGATCTTTCAAAGGATTGATCCTTTCCCTTTTTAATGATGCTGAAAGGCTGCTTTGGTGCCATTGGTGCAAGAGCTTCCTCAGTCACATCCAGTCCACTTAGTGATGCCCACACGGGCAGGGCAGCCTTTTGAGCTGTGGATCCTGGATGGGCTGCGCTCATTCCCTGCCAGCCAGGGCTCTGGCAGATGGGGCTCTGCACTGTCTGTCAGACCTTGCACTGCTGTGTGTTGTGCATGAGAGACTCTGGGGCTCCTGCTCTGCTGGGGCCACCAGCCTGGGCTGTGCTTCCTCCCGAGGTGTGTCCTGCTGACACTCCAAAGGAACTTTGTTATTTTGGCCCCACTGTGTGTTCCAGTTACCCGGGGGTTTACACTGGTGGCTGAGAAGTTCTGCCCAAGCCAGTGCCTTCCCCTGCACTGGGCAGAGGGCTGAGGGTGCTGGTGGAGGGGCAGAGATCACAAGTGGGAGGAATTAGGGCTCTGCAAATGGCAGGCAGGTGCTGAATTCCTCCATGCTGTGATTACTCAGGGGAAGAGTGCCGTGCTGCAGGCACAGGGACAAGGTGTGAGTAGGGAGCATATAGGGAATGGGGGAGCCTTTCCCACCAAGAATATGTGCTTTGTACCCTCCACTTCTTTGCTTTTCAGCCAGCCAGCAAAATGAAAAACATGTGAGGGGTGGAGCAGGAGGGCAGGGATTTATGGGTTGTTTTATAGGAGATGATATAAAACACTTTTATGTCAAGTTCTCTGTTGTGTCAATTTCCTTTCTCCTTCTCTTGCTCTTTTCTTAACCACATGCAGAAGAGGCAGAACAGGACAGAGCCAGGCTCCCTGCACTCTCTACCTACAGAATGCCTGTGGTCAGTGGTCAGCCCACCCCTTCTGTTACCATGCCATTTATTTTGCCTTACAGGACATGAAAGCTGGAGCCAGGTGATGTCTTTGTGCTGTGGCCACTTCAGTCTTGTCGGTTCACCAGCTCTTCCAACATGTGGAAGAATGTGCTGAAACGTGCCTGAAATGCCACTGCAGCTGTGACATCTTTTTACCTGATCCTCAGAATTCCACTGCAGTTTTAATCCCTTTGTCAAGACCTACATGTTCCCAGTCTAAGGGGTAAGGCAAGCAAAAGGAGGAGAATTATTTCTATTTTATGGATTCATAAGATGCCTGTGGGAGTTGGTTAGTGGCTGACTGTAGGATATATTAGTGTGTGACCTTACTGTGTGTTGGCTACTGTGAGAAACAGGTGGCTCCTTGGCAAATGTCATTATTTGATGTAGTTCACGCTTCTTTGTCATCTCTGACTGAAACAATGCGGAAAGGCAAAGAACGAGAATGGGTTAAGAGGGAAGGGGAGGCAGCACAGGCAGATTAAAAAAAATAAATTAGTCACTGCATTCAAGGCAGCCTGTTGATATATTCTACCCAAAGGGGACTGAAAAAGTGACCTCATGCTGCTTGTCAAATACAGCCCCATCCCTCCCATGACTCCCTAATGCTGCAGCTCCATCTGTCTGGAAGCGACTCCTCACCAGGGCCAGCTTTACCACAGAGACAGAACAGTGCTGTCATTCGTAATGACTGTAATATTCAACCTGCCCTGGTCAAGGCATTTTCCAGTAAATCTAGGAACAGCAAACAATTACTAAGTCCTGTCACATGTACATGATGCAGAATGGTTGAGTGCTTAGGTACAAGTATATGTCATGCTTTACACGCTGTGCAAAAGGCCCTTGGTTTGTCTTGGTATGGCTGGTGCTGGACCTGGATCCTCCCGTGGTGGGTGTGCGTGACCAGCCACGCTGGGGCAGCTCTGCCTCGGCTTTGTTGTTCAGCTCCTGTGCAATGTCCTTGGGAAACGCAGTGCAGCCAGGCAGGGCAGGCTGCAGCCACCATCCCTGCAGGACCTCCTGTGTCCCCTGCACCCTGTGAGCTGTGCCAGAGCTGACCATGGACTGTCACCTGGGCATGGAGGGCAGAGCTGTGGAAAGCCTTGGTTCCTCTTGTTCAGGAGCACAGGCAGGGAAGACAAGGGGGGAAGGCTGCCACTTTCTCCACAGACAGCTGCTCTTTCCTCCCTCCCATTTCTGAGGCATCTTAAAACCCAAGGTCAGCTTTCTGCTTCCCTGGGTTCAAGCCAAACTTTAATCACAGCAAAGCAAGATGCAAGTCCTGTCTGGGCCACGCTCGTAGTACCCAGGCTATTTCCATGCAGAACGAGGTGATTCTCTGCCCCAGCTACTCACACATACCCACACACCCAGCCACAGTACTGGCCCGACACTGGCTCAGTTGTAACCTGCCCTAGGGCTTTCTCTTTCTTTTGCTGTCAGTTTCAAAGATGAACTACAAAAGTCACCTCTCATTGACTAAAGCCTAGCAATTTCTTTGGAGCAAGAGACCCAGATTGCTGCTCAGAGACTCAGGAGTGTGCCAAGAGGTACTGCCTCAAGGAACCTTGAGAAACAGTCTCTATGCAAATCTTTCCCCTTGGATGTTTCGTGGAGTCATCCAGAGCCTCATTAAAGCCAAAGACAATACAGAGAGGTGGCAGGCAGTGGCAGGTGGCTGGATGTGGTGGTGCAGGAGGCCACCTGAAAGGACCAGCACACCACAGCCTCTGCCTGGGTACAATCTGTCAAGAACTCCGAGCGCAGGTTGGGCTTCAGCCAATTTGGCTTGCACAAGTAGCTTTTCACTGAAGATTTTATGGGGCTCCCTGAGACCATGGGCAGTGGCAGCCCCCCTCTCCTCCTGCCTCATCGCCCTGATGTTAAGTTATTTTACAATTATTATCTGAAGTCAGTGTTTAGCTGTTGCCCAGGTAACAGCTCAAACATGCCTCACCTCATGGCCTCCCTGCAGCTTCACATGGCTGCTGGAGAGCTGGGAAGCAGACTTAGTGCCAGGCGCTGAGAAAATGAGCTTTGCAGCCTCCCCAGGACATCCCAGAATATTGGAGAGCTCGGAGGAGAAACATCCCCAGCCAGATTCCTGGGCAGGCACCTCATTCAGCACACAGTGCCTGACACAAAACCCACAGCATCCCCACACCCTTCACACCCTTTGGCTTCTCCAGACACGTGCAAAGCCACGAGGCAAAGGCAGCCCAGCTCACACCACTCCCTCTGGAGCCTCTCCCCTGCCTGCAAAGGCAGCCCTGGGATGTGTCCTCTGGGAAACTACATGCTCTGACACACACTGGGAGTACCTGCAGCGAGACATACAGTCCTGCAGTCCACACTCTGCCCTCCTGAGCCACAGCCTGAGCTGAATACAAGAACTCAACACACAGAGCCTTCCTGCCCATGAAGGGGTTAAGGAGCTGGAACGAAGGCTGTGGCAGGCACTCAGCAACCCCATACTGCTAATACAGGATTAATAATTCAGGCAACTCACTCACAAGGACTATCACCTGGGTAAAGAGGACAGTATCAAGGCTGGTGTCCTTCTTCTACAGCCTTTGTATCAAATGTGCTCATCTCCCAAGCCAGAGTACAGTTCTAGCAGTGTTGCTGCTTGGTGCATCATGACCACAGGCTTGCCTTTCCAAGGCCTGCAGAAGCTAACTGCATCCAACAAACCATCAGGGGCTCCTCAGGGACTGACTGGCAGCTCTGTGCTCCCTGCAGTTTGTGGCCGTGCCTGCCTGCATGCCACAACCACAGTGAGATGTTCCACATTAGCAGTCAAGCCACAAAAAGTCTGTCCCAATTCCCTGTTCCTTCAGGGAATGCTGTGGCCTTTGTGAGAGAGGAGCAATGCTGTGTAGCAATAAGGCAGCATAAGGAGTCAAGGAGGCTTTCACATGCTGCTGACTAAGGTTATGGTCCAGTGAGATTTCATCAATGTTGGCCCAAAATGTATTTACAGCCAGTGCTCCGAGGTGAGATGTGATCCTCAGTTCTGTCATTCATCCATCAGGGAACAGCCCCATAATACGCCAAGAGTGTTCTCAGCCTCCAAACAAAACCCAGGAGTGGGAAGGAGTTCACAGTCTCCCTTACATAGCTACAGACAACCTGGCCTGAAGTGATTCACTGTCCTTAGTCAAAATACTTATTATTACTCTCCTGTTGCATGGGAAAATACATCAGCTTTGCTCGAGACTGTATTTACTAGCAGAGGTTCCTGCTGCAGCTCAATCAGCATGGCTTTAGCAGGCAGCTCATGCTTGTTTGTTCTTCCCTCCCAGCTCAGTCTTGCAGCCTTTTGCCACCCCTCTGATATCTCAGTCTG
The DNA here is from genome assembly GCA_035583155.1 of Acropternis orthonyx. Lineage (NCBI taxonomy): Eukaryota > Metazoa > Chordata > Aves > Passeriformes > Rhinocryptidae > Acropternis > Acropternis orthonyx. The sequence continues at coordinate 6,536,432 of JAWWEU010000055.1, read as the reverse complement.
CCCTGCCAGCCCCAGCCCAGCCTCAGCCTGGATATGTCTGGGCTGGTGAAGGTGAGTCTGTGATGTTTCGGACCTCTTGCACTCAATGGTGCATTGAAGCACATCGGGAAAGGATAAGGTCAGGTATTTCCTTTGGGCTGGGTGCCCAGTAGCTTTGGAGCAGGGGAGGAAGAGAGTTTCCAAGGCCCCTTTGGAAATTGGGGGCCAGTGCTACTCTGGCATGGCAGGAGGAGAGCAGTCTCTTGCCAAGCCCCCTCTGGACCCCTGATCAAAGACTTTGGGGCACCCGCTTTGTGCTCACAGATGAAACCACTCCTCTCATGAATTTGGGTGCCCAATGCCAAGTTTAGATCCAGTCTAGACGCAGTAGCATATTTATAACCTCGGCACATGACGTGGCAGGCAGTGGGGTATAAACAACATTCAAAAATGATGAGGCGCAGTGTTATTTATACCTCGAAGTGCTCAGTGCAGGTACCCAGCCCTGAGGGCAGAATTCACAGCTTGCTGGAGACACGAGGAAGCTGCCCTGTCAGTGGGAGTGGGGGTTTTGAGAATGGGACACAGCAGGAGCCAAGATGACTGTCTAATCCCATACCTGAGCTCCACTGATCACATCTCAATGGGAATTTTCAGTACTCAAGAATAAATTTGATTTTGCCTTTCGCCACAAGAGATGAAAAGAGTGAGGGGCAGCTGAATGGCTCAGCCATTGCCTGAGATGTAGGCAAATCTCCATTCTGTTACAGCAGCAAAAATACCCTTATTCAGCAGGTAAAATTCACATTGAAACTCTGCTGACAGCATGGCACCAGTGAGTGGCAGCAGCTCTCACAAATCTAAGAACTAATTCATGGCAGTAACAGAAGTCACCCTCTGTACCACACCTCGAGTACAAAGAATATGAGTGCAGTGAGCCTGCAGCTGCTCAGAGGTGAGGGAGGGAGGCATTACTGGATGTACAATCTCTGCAGCTCCTTGCAATTAATTCAGTTTTATGCAACATGGGTGCAGTCCACTGTTAAGCAATGTTTGGGTGACATTGTCCTGAGCTGACAATGTCAGATAAAGATCTAGTTGAGAAAACAGAAGAGTTACAGAATGATTTGTTCCAGAATATTGGTCTGTTTATGGATAAAACTGATTTAGTGGAAGGTTAGTATCTATGGATCTCTTTGATCTCTTGGGCTGAAATGGGATGTAAGTACAATTTTTGGCTCAGGAACCCGAGCTTTCAACCATCTCTCTGGTTTCCTTGTGAAAACTGCACCCCTAGAGTAGGCTCACAAGATGATTTTGATTCCACCTTGGCACTGATACAGCAATCAGGCAGAGTTTTCAGCTGCTCATTCTTCTCACCAGACAGTGGCTCTCTGGTACATTATCAGTGTGGCTAAGTCATGTCTGGTGGCTGTTGCATCCCAGAGCTCCTGAACACCCCCGAGACAGGCTGGTGGAGACAGCAGGCAAACTGATGGGATCAAGTCACTGATAACAGCATGAAGGAAGTTTCCATGTCAAATCTTCCCTCAGCCCTTCGGGGAAAGGAGTGTCACATCAAGAGCTGGACATGACTGCTCTTCCCTCTCTTCTTCTTCTTGCTACACAGGGTTTTGGGTTACTGCCTCTGGGAGGGGAGAACCAGTTCAGCAGGTGATGCTGGCGGAGCAGAAGGGGAAGAGTGAGGTTGGACTCCTGTGGCAATAAATACCCATCTGTGTCCTTTGTGTGACTTCCATGTCATGAAACACCTCAACCTTCCACCCGGAAAGAAATTTTTACAGGCATAATTGGCTTAATAACAGCTTGCAGAAACATGGTACTTTCTCCTGGGAATCCCACGCACTGGGCAAACATCTGACCTACAAAGCTCAGCCCTGAACACAGAGATGTCACTGTCACTCAGAGATGGATTATCCCAACTGAAAGTATACTGCCCAAATGTTAGCACATCCTAGAAGTCAGAGAAAGGTCAAGGAGTTGAATCCTCCAGTGCTTTCACTGGGAAAATGTTCCTTCCCCCTAGCAGGTTTTTAGGGAGACATGGGTGCCAGAGCTCTGTGCTTTCAGGTATCTAATGGGTTTTTTTATAAAGTGAATCTAATCTGAGAGGCACAGACAACACAGTCCAGTGACTTGCAGATCTTGGAACCCTTTAGGTGTGAGGTCTCATTGCCAGCAATCTGCTGTGATTTGTCATCAAGGCCTCTTCCTTCTCTCATGCCCATCTGACCTGTGAGAAATTATGTCAGCCCAGGCACTTGAACTGGAATTAGAGTAGGAGGTGGGAGCACAGGGCACCCAGGTGAGGAAGCCTGCACATGCAATGGCCATGGCTGGTGTGCGCTGCTCCCTGTCGTTCCTGGTGAGCAGAGGAAGCACTAGTCAAAATCAGAATCTGCAAGGACTGGGTATCCGCAGTGCTCCTTCCCACTCCCTCAGCAGCAGGACAGCAGCTGGCTTCAAGGCTTTAAAGATGATAGGGCTGACAAAAGTATCCAGCCCTTTTGCAGAGGGGGATGGATGGGGGACAGTCCTTGCAGCTGCAGCGGGAACTCAGTGCCAAGCTCAGGAAGGTTTCCCAGAGCCCTGTGCTGAGCTGTGCAGCTTCCACTCAGCTGTCTCTGCAGCTGTGTTTGGGTTTCCCTTACTCCCATCCACGGGTATCAGTGACAGAACCAGCTCTCTCTGGGCTGTATTAAGTCCTTTCACCATACCTGGAGAATAATAAGCTGTCCTGCCTCCAGGGCCATCCCTCCCTGGCACCAATCCGCCAGCTCAGGCCACAGGTCCCACGTGCCCAAAGGCTCAGGCTTGCCTCAGAGCATCAGAGCCAGATCCTGGGTGTGCCCATGCACGTTTTCCCTTCATCCCTTCCCAAAGCCTCACACTTCCCCAGGCTCACTGCTGGAGATCTGTATCATTGTATTCTGTCTTGTTATTAAGATTTATCTTCTAATGAGCTTATGGAGATCGCTGCAGTGACACGCTTGCCGGTGGGTGATGTCCTCACCCTCACCACAGCTTGCAAGGCTGCTTTGAGTCATTGTCTTGCCACACAAGCAATGCTCCTTGGCTGGATGGTAAAAACACCTTCCCCTCCCAGGGCAGCAGATGCTCAAGGGCTGGGAGAGAACAGGTTTAAATGCACTGGCCTGGTCCTGGCAGTGAGAAAGCCTGGTGGGTTTGCAGCCACCTCTTACCCACTCTGGGCTGGCAAAGCTCAACTGGATTCTTTCCTTCAATCACTTGGTGTAGTTTTAAGTTTAGGTCAAGTGCTATTCCTATTCAAAGTTATTTAATGTAAAAACTTTAGTTTCTTAAAATGACCACTTAATTAACAGCTTAGCATGCAAATAAACATGTCAAAAGAAAAAAGAAAAAAAAAAAAGAAAAAAGAAAAAAAAAAGAAAAAAGAAAAAAAGTCTCAATTGTCTCAATTCAAGCTTCAGTTTTTTCCTAACAATATCGGGTGTTGTGATTCCTGCTGCATTTCACACCATGTCTGCCAGGTAACAGATTTCTCTCCTCTCTGCAGTCCTGACAGCTGGGCCAGGGAAGACTCAGCACCAACCATTCCTATCAGTATATTTATCACACAGAACAATGGCTATAGGTTGACAAAGGTGGGAGGAAGATAGTCCTACTAGGCAGCAATTAGGAACATTAGCAGTATGATAAGATTGCTAGGGAATTCTTAGGACTGGGAAGGATGGAAATGATACACACAAACTAGATGCAACACACTTTCCATTGTTAAAGATTCCTGAGAAATTCATAGATGCACACAAGAGCTTTGCCAGTTGCTTTACGCAACTACCTTTTGCCTCATGAATTATTTTTTAGGAATTTTAAATCTAAGCTTTGGACACTTCTCATTTCAGTGCTAGTTATTTGATGCCATAGATAAACAGACAGTAAACGACACTGTAAAGCAAGAACACCCTTCCACACTCTGGACCAATCTGTCTCTTTAGGCAGCTCTTGTGAACTTCAAACCACATGTGGCCATGACACCCAAAGAGCAGCAATGTCCCAATGAGACACTTGCTGGCTACTTTTTCACCTCAGGTGCTGCTCCCAGCCTAGTTAGGGAATGCCTCCCAAAAGCTGTAGTGTCATGGATCTGTGTGCTTTGGTGAAGAGCCACTGATACCTTGTATTTAATTCCTTTGATCTGCTCAGTGTGTGGGCAGCATAGGAGTCCTTTCTCTGATTCTGGTTAGGGTTGGACCATGGCCTTGCTCACAGAGAAGAGGGTTCTTGGCAATTTGCTCATTCTTGTTGCAAAGACACCACTTCTGAGTTGATTTCCCCCCCTGCTCAGTGTGCAGACACCGACCAAGGCCTCGTGATAAGGGAATCATTGTTATAAAGAGCAGTTATAAATAGCTATCAGACACGGGTCACTGGGGCTGTGTTACTCACAGCAAATGTGTCAGCCAGAGTTCTTCCATCAGGAAACTGCATTTCCCACCCTTTGTCTGTCTCACACTCTCCTCCCTTCCTAAAGGTGTCTGAGGTATTAACTCCTATATCTCCAAACTATTTCCCTCTCCCATTCCCGTTCCCTTTCCTTTCTTCAGCATGACAAGGAGGGAGTGATGTATGGACACTCACTTTAATGATGACACTGTTCATTGGGATCCTCGCCTGTCCTGACACCACGGTTTGGAAGGACAGAATAGGGAGGTGCCTGACCAGTGCTGCCCTTTTGACAATAATTAGTGTAAGTTAAGCAATCAAGAAGCTCCAGTCAGGTCATACCAGTGAGAAGCACATAAGGGATGGAAAGTCACACTGAGTTGCTCAGGACAAGCTGCCTGAGTCCAGGGAAAACACATACCAGAGGCATCAGTGAAGGCACTGAGGAAAGGGCAGTGCTGCATATGTGTCAAGTAGCCCTTTGTCACAGCCCGTGGGAACCTCAGCTGGGAAACTAAAATTAAGGTTAGGCCATTTTTAGGCAGCAGTGAGAAGGGCAATGATGTTGGTCCCAAAGAGACAGCTGAGATTACAGAGAAATGAACGTTACACAATTGTCTTTTATAGACACCCAGGGGCAGGTGAAAGGCTGGGCAGGGTTGTTTTTCCCTGAAGTATCTATGCTAGCTATTCTCAGAAGTTACTGAGCAGAAGACTCAATTACACAAATTCCTAATATAGCAAGTTATATGATCATGGGCTAGTTTTTTAAAATTTTGACTCACCCATTTGTCCATTTCTAATGGTAAAGGTCTTTACTCTGTGGAAACTTCCTAGCAGAACTTGAACTGACTCAAGGGAACATTTATTTTGGGAGACTGTCCTTTAAAAAGAAAACAGGGTGAAAAAAAAAAAATCAGCTCTGAGCACTATTCACGTTTATTCATGTCTTAAGTAAACTGCTTCCTGTGCAGACAGAGTAACACAGAAACCGGGCAACACCCAAGCCCAGGAGCACCATGTCCCTGTGAAGAGAGCTCTGGACTGGGATTCAAGACACTGTGGCTCAGTTCCTAACTCCACACTGGCCTTTTGACTGCCATTCAGTGAGTCAATTCATTGACCCGTGCCTCAGTTTCCCTGCTTCTGTAACAGGCAGTGATACAGATACCCTTAGGGGTCTGCTCCTGCACACTGCTAAGGAAGTGTTAAATAACACTCCCAGTGGGCTTGCCTAATCCAGCCACTGCTGATCCCTCTTCCTGATGAGTTTGCTACACTTCATTGCTTCTAAGGATCCTGTACTTCCAACACTTCTCCTTAGGAAAAAAGGAAAAAAAAAAAAAGGGGGGGTGGGGGAGTTATACTAATAAATAAACAAACCACATCTCCATCAGCCAGGGAGAAAAACTAAAAAAATGCAGACAAAGAGACTTATTTGGCTAGGTGACATCCTGCCTAGCAAATTCCTAATTGCCCAAGATGTGTCTTGTGAATGGAGATGGTTTTGTGTCCTCGAGTGAGGGTGTGTTCAATCTGGGGAGCAGGGAGAGATGGAAGCTGCACAGCAGTGAACTCCATTAGCTGGGCAGAAGGGGAAAGGGCTGTGCAACCCTCCCTTTCTCAACCACATCCTCACGAGGGCACAGCAGAGGTTGGGCTGACCCTGGTGTCTGTCTGGTCTGGCACCCCGAGGTGTGTGGTTTCAAATCCTGTCTGCCTCCTGCCCTACAGAGCAGCACCGAGAGCCAACCTGAGAACAGGCTAACCCCAAATCTCTCTAAAGGAAGCCAAAGGCCAGATGTTCCTTGCTTCCTCCCCGCTGCTGCCACAGTTGCCATAGCCTGTGGTTGTGGTTAGTCTGTCTGGAGCTCGTACGTGAGAGACTGAAACTGCCTTGATGGAAACTCCCCCCGGCTCTGTGGCTGCTCATCTGCAGCAGCACCTGAGGATGCCCTGCACAGCCTGAGCTCCAGCTCCAGCAGAGCTTGTGTTTCTGCCAGGCTCAGGTGCCTGACATTCAGAAAAGGTGTTCCCCCCACAGAATATAAGATATGCAAGCATGACATTATTAAAAAAAAAAAAAAAAGGCACTTTGGATTACTTTTAAAAGAAACATGTCAGAAAATGTTGCTCCCTTCAGCCCTTTACTCTGAGGCACAGGGAGAATTTAAAGACATTTATGTAATAGAAAGAAAGATGCCTTCTGGGCTTTGTCTTTATAGGTGGCCAACAGCTTTCACATAGGAGTGATATTCTACTTTCCACCCAAATGAAATATTTCTGGCAGAAGAGAGACTGAAATAATTCCCCACACCCTGCACAGCAATCTCTTTTCTGTCTTGTTTCGCTGTGCACAAACATTCCCACTCCCTTTTGTGATGCAGGTGAATGAAAGAACTATGTTTCAATGAAAGAGAATACAAGTGCCTGTGCTTTGTTGTGGCTGAGAGCAACGACTAGGTATTTCTTTAAAAGCTGAGAAGCTTTCTATTGGCGTGATGTCCCATGCAAGAGAGCACTTCAGAAACTAGCAGGATGTATAGAGTCAGGCACGAAATGTGTATGTTTAGTAAATACCCTCACATCAAATCATGTTTCTTCACATGTAACTGTAACTGGCTGCATATGAACCAAACAAAAAAATAAATACAATTATCTCTACTACAGAAAATAAATTGCAAGCAGTCAGAGCACAGAAAGTGAAGCAGACCAGCTGCAGGGCATATTTTGGCCACTGCTGAATAGGTGGAGTGTGTGAGATGGGCCAGCAGTGTACACATGGCTAACAACTGCTCACAGGTCTCCTGAGATCAGAGCACAGCAAGCAGTCCAGAACAGTTTGGAGAACCTGCAGTAAAGTAGAACTAGAAGCAGGACATAAACAATTTATCTAAAATACCAACAAGGCCCTGATAAACCATATTAATTCTTACTCTGCACATAGAAAACTATTTTTTTTTTCTGGTTGAGCTATACAGAGGGCAGCATTAGGAGTCTCAGTGAAAACACGTGCAGTGCCCGGGATAAAGAGCACTGTGGTATTACAGCAGTGATTCTCTGTGGGGATTAGGGCCTCAGGGACCTCATGGCCATTCCTTCTCTCGCATGGGGCTCTCTCTCCCTGTCTTTCATTTAACTGTGGTGTAATCCTGATTAGTTCCAGCCGGTCCCTGCCTCTCCACAGGGCCATGCGGGCAGCACCGCTCGCGCAGGGCTGTCTGTCCCAGCACTCAGGCACAGCCAGAGCAGGAGGAGGGAACTGCTGCCCTGTCCGGCCCCTCTCCCTCAGGAAGCCGCTCTGCTCCCGCTGCAGACACAGCCTTGAGGTGGCTGCAGGAGGATGTCATCCTCCCCACATGTGGTTGGGAAAGGAGGGGGGCAGAGGAGTGCAGAGCCAGGGATCTGCAGTGGGAGGAAGGGTGTGAAGTGGGAAAGAGACACAAGGGAGAACAAAACCAAGGGGGAGAGCAGCAAGAAGAGTGAATCCAACTGTTAGTATAAATTACTTTAGAAGCTCTGAGATGAACCAGTCTGAGGGACTGGATCAATTCCATCTGTGATATCAAGCCATTGATGTCAGCAGACAGACATACTATGCAGTTGGAACTGTTCCCTTCAGAAATACCTTCATCTGGTAAAGCACAGACTTCAGCAGCCCCTTGGTTTGGGAGAGTGGCCTTGGACACTCGTGTGCTGCCCTGCCTGGTGCACATGGCTAGGCTCATTCCTGGTGGACAGTGTGTGCTCCAGACCAAGGCAGAATTTGCTCACACATCACACCACACGCTCTCTCTTAGACCTGGGGATAGGTGGGTGTAGGAGATTACTGGGGTCAGTCTCATCCATCACACTAATTTCTGACAGTACTTTAAATCAGAGCAGTGGATAAGAAATAACAGAGCTCCTAAGACATCACATCTCCACTGAGGTTCCTGCACATTCAGCTTTTTTCCAGCAACCCTGACACGCAGCTCTTGCTGTGGCTGCTTGTTGTACCTTTTACCAGTTTGTCTGTGTGACCTTAAGAAAATGATTTGCTAATTAAACATGACATTTTCAACCTACGAAGTCTACTTAACAAGCATGAACTATTCTGCTTTCAAGTGGTTTTGGCTGCAATTCACAATAATTAGGGGGATTTTCCATGCTTGTCCTTCTCTTTCTAAGCAAAGCTGATTTTTCTGCCTCTGATGCTTAGCTTGGGTGGCATTTGGCCACCAGCTCTGTGCAGGAATCATTTGTACATCCAACAATCTTAACCTGGCAGAAAGGAGCAAGGAGCAAACTCTGGAGCCAGTGCTGTATCTCGGTGCTGCATCTTTAATCACAATTCCACTTCTTGGTCCATGCCATGACTCATGATTTCAGTCTAATGCAGAACTGTGGGTGGCAGCTGATGGAACAGCCCTGAAGCATCCCATGGAGAGGAAGTTGCACTGCAATTGCATCTCCTCTGTTGGGATTTTTCTCCACTACGTTTTGCAGAACACTGAAGAAGCTGGGAATCCTTGGTGGTGTGTAGCCCTGTGAATTGAGGGGAAGGGCAGGGAAGATTCTTACTCAAAAGTGTTGAACTCTTTCAGTGTGTGGTTTTGATTATGACCCAAAGGCCTCTAAAACTCAGGCAAACACTAATAGTTCTTTCAATTTTCTTTGGACTGACCTTCAGGTGAGCTAAAAACATTGCACAGGTGGTATTTCCAAAGCCAGAGGGAACAATTCAATACTGCCCTTACACTGAATGGCTCTACCAGAACAAGTGCTAAGTGCAAGACTGTCTGTCAGTGTTTAGTTCTCCTGCATGGGCCTCACAAGCAGAAAATAAGAGAGAGAATGTAGTCTAAGGAGAGCAATGTGCAACATGGGTGTAACTGGGCTATTGTGACGCTCTGATGCAGACCTGAAGTTGTCTCTCTCTGGGAGCAGCTGTTACAAGCTCTTTTCCAATAACAAAAGAAACAGTCCTGTGACAATGAATAGGTCTTCCCAGGAATGACTGGGAGTGGGATAACGTAGGGAAGATGGGAGGACGTTGTTTCTGTAATCACAGCTTGCAAAGCCACCAGACTGACAGGAAGAATTCCAGTCAGAATGTAAAGGAGCAAGGGGGGCAGGCAAGAGCAGAATCAACCTGAGGGGGGTCAAAGCACCAAGAAGTCAGCCCAGGTCAGGGTGGAATTGAGACACTGTGTGTGCCCAGGCAAAGTTTTTAGCTTCCCCACACCTCATTTTCCCCAGCTGTGAAACAGAGATGACAGCCCTTGCCTCCTACACAGGGGCATTGTGAGCCCGAGCTCATTAATGTTTGCCAAGCTGCTCCGAAATGCGCAGCATGAGCACAGAGTTGTTGTTTTTTTGGGTTGGGTTTTTTTTTTTCTTGGAAACACTAAAGAGATGAGCAATTGAAAGAGTAACCAGCATAGTTCAGTGCCTCTTTAGAAACGCCTGGTGAAATCCTAGCCAGCAAGGGAAAAGGGTTTGCAAGGGAGATGGGAAGTGCGTTGACGCCAAGTCCAGCAACAGAGTTCTGGCACCAGGGATGGTAAAAGCATCCACCCCTCTCACACTTGCCTGGTGAGGAGAGGGAAAAAAAGAGAAAAGAGAAAAGAAAAAAATTGAGGGAAAGGGAGGAAAAAAGCGAGAGAGAGAGAAAGAGAGAAGGAACAGCAATCCAACGTGGTTGGAATAACTCTGCTCACTGTAGCCTGTCCAACAACAGCCCTGGCAGATCATAAAACAGGCTCTCACATCCATGTGGTTTTTGCTGCTAGGAGACAAGGTACAAAACACACAACCTCATGCCGGGCTCTATAAAACCTTATATCCCCCCTCAGACCCAGAGTTCATCTGAAGAATTTGCATCACCTAATTAGAACCAAGTTTTAAAATCATAAAAAATAGTAAACCAGAAAAAAATTAAAAGCCCCTTTCCCTTCTTTGTCCCCTTTTTGCGATTTCAGTTACCATAAAATTTGAAAAGTACCTTCCTGACTCCTTTCCAGGCAGAATTTCCATGCAGGAGCTTTGCTGGCGGGTCTGAACTCCTCAGCACATTTGAAGTCACTTCCTCTCGGTGGTGCCCAGAGTCAGGTGTACCCTGTTCTGCTGCCTGCATGGTGAGAATTGCTCACAGGCAGCTCCTGGGAAGCACAAGGAGACCTCAGCTGCTGTTGGCACTGGCAGAGTTGTTTTTCTGCAGGGAGAATGAGAAGCCAATCTCTGCGATTACAGCCACTGTGATGATTTTTCTCTTTTATTTACATTTTTTCAAAAATGTCTATATTCTTTTTTAGTTGCATGTCAGGATGAAACCTGCTGTGGCACAGGTGCTTAGACATGTGTTGTAAGACCCTCACATCTTACCTAAGGAACTCCACTACAAATAATTTCTTTTGTGTGTGAATGCCATACCCCAAATTTACTCTGCAGTTCTATCTATACATGCCCCCACTAACCCTGCCCCCGGGGTCTCCCATGGCTGCAGGCCCCACGTGTGTGGGATACCCCATGAGTTCTGGGGCTGGCTGACAAACCCAAGGGCTGGCAGCCCGTGCTGTGGCTCTGCTGGCTGTGCCAGCCCCCGGGCAGGGGCCATGGGCAGGGGCCATGGGCGGTGTGAGCGCAGGGAGGAGCTGCCTGGGAGGAGGCAGATGATTCACCTGGCCTCCATCCAGGCATTACAACCGGCACAGACCCTGGGCATGTCCTGCCTGCCCTCACACACAATCGTTTGCGTTGGAAAAGACCTCGAAGGTCATCGAGTCAAACCAGTAGCCCAGCACTGCCAACTCCGCTGCTAAACCGGGTCCCCAAGTGCCACATTCACATGTCTTTTACATCCCTCCAGGGATGGGGACTGCATCACTTCCCTGGGCAGCTGTGCCAGGGCTTGACAGCCCTTCTTGTGAAGATATTTTTCCTAAGATTCAATCTGACCCTCCCCTCCCGTCCCTGTTCCCTGGGAGCAGAGCCCAACCCTCACCTGGATCCATCAGGGACTTGCTGAGCCAGAAGGTTCCCCCTGAGCCTCCTTTTCCCCAGGCTGAGCCCCCCCAGCTCCCTCAGCCGCTCCTGCTGCTCCAGCCCCTTCCCCAGCTCCAGTGCATCTCACCTTTATCACCTCCGTCACCTCCAGCTCCCCTCCATCACCGGGTGAAGCCCGAGTGCTTCTCTCAGCTCTCTGGGGCTGCTTCTCTCCGAGGCACCCACCAGGAACCTGCTCCCACAACGGTTTTGCCTCGTGGCTATAAGCACACACTTGATTTTCCTTTTCTTTCTCCTCTGGATGGGGCTGGGGGGGAGTGCAGGGACTGCTGCCCATCTCTGCCCTGGCTGCAGAGGGTCCTGGAGCTGCAGGCCAGGCTATGGCTGCCTCAGCTGTCCTGTCAGCCCTGTCCCCTCAGCCCTGTCCCCTCAGCCCTGTCCCCTCATCCCCAGCTCCCTCAGCCCGGTCACCTCAGTCCCCCTCAGCCCCATCCCCTCAGCCCCGTCCCCTCAGCCCCATCCCCTCAGCCCTGAAGGCAGGAAGGTCTGTGAGCAGCGCCATGAGGCTGTGTGGTGCCGACACTGTGTGACAGGGACAGGCCAGCCGCTGCCTGCTCTGTGGGACGAGGATGATGGCCCAGCATGTTGTGGCCGGGGACAGACTTGCTGCCACAGGGATGAACTCAATACCAGGACCTTTCTCAGATGTCTTGAGGCCAGCACAAAGGGCAGATTCTGAGGCCTGTCCTTGGCTTGCTCCCCCACCTACCCCCACTACTGCCCTGGCTGGGGTCTCACAGAGGGCTGTGAGCAGGGCACACGCCGTGGGTGTCGGCTGAGGACAGAGGCTGAGCAGGGCTCGCTCCTGGCGGGTGTATCTCGGCTGTTCCGGAGCAGCAGCCGGGCCCTGCCAGGAGCGCCGTATCCACCACATCCCAGGAGGATGCAGCTGTATCCTCCCCGCCAGCCCTGCGCCTGCATTCGCCTTCCTCAGCACTCAGGCAAGTGCTGCACCTCCTCTCCTTGCAGCCCAAATGACAACTGGCCTCCCAAATGTGCCTCTCCCACACACAGTGCCCAGCTGGTGGGAAAAGGGAATTAAATGTGTTCACCCTGACAGAGCCACCTTACCTGCCAAAAGCCTTGGGCTGCCTGCAAGAGGAGGCAGCTGCTTTAGGAGAGGGATTGCTATAGCCTGACCTCTGCGGCTGGAGTTCACTCTCACAGTCTTTCAGTGCCCTTGGAGACACCAGCAGGGATCGAGTCTGGAGCCACTGATGTCAGGAAGACCTGATGGACACTGCATGTGTCACTGCATGTGTCACTGCACCGAGAGGAAAACCTTGTCTCAGGGAGGGAGAGCAGAAAGAAAACAAGAACTCCGAGGATCCCATGCTCAGAGGATGAGAAGGGAAAGAGGTCAGTTCCTGACAAGCAGCTCAAAACAAACCCATTGTTCTGAGTGAGGCTGTGCTGTCCCTCTTTCACCAGGTGTTACCTGGAAAATCCATCTGCCCATTCCCTGTCCCTTCACCATTCCCCTGCCCCAGCAGCACGGGGAAATTCGTGAGACAGCTCTAATGTCACCAGCTTCCTGGCTGGGCTCGCCTCACCTTCCTGCAGGAAAGGCAGCAGGTCCGAGCTGATGTCTGGAGGAGGAAGCCTGCCCCGGGATGAACTGGAGGACACTGTGGGAGAGCTGTGCACCAGGCAGCCCCGAGACAGACACTCTTCCTGGCAGAGGCACCACATCCCATGGCAGGCCACTTGTATTTCATTGCCTGTGCATGTTTTCCCAGCCTAGATATATATATA
>JAWWEU010000055.1:6485200-6523105 GCA_035583155.1 Acropternis orthonyx | reverse complement strand
TATATATATACACATATATACATATATACACATATATACCTGCTCTGTGGGTTCACTGCCCTGTAGTAACACATCCCAGGTTTAGAAACCTCACCAGCCCATAGAAATGCTGCTGCCTTTCTGACCTGCATATTTTTTCTGCTACCTGCTGTCACCTCCTCGAAAGGCTAAAAGGGACAGACAATTTCCTAGAAGAATTTAAAAATCACCCAGACTTTCCAGGCTTTTTTATGTCAGAAAAAGAAGTCCAAATCTTTTCCTTGTCTCAATTCCAGTGAAAAAAGTCCCTTCTGGGTTTTCTCACACATATTTCAGAGCTTATCTTTAACACATTTCAGTTCAGAGCAAAGATCTAGTCCTGGATTTTGCATCCTGACTGTAGCCTGGCAAAATGAAGCTCAAACAGAGTTCTCTGTGGTGTCCATCACTGGCCTTGCATCACAGCAGCCCTTCCCTGAGTGGTGCCAGAGCAGGCTCCATAGGTACACATGGAGCACATAAACCCTTGGCATAGAATGGTTATTTTCAAACCTCCTTGAGACCACAGCACCAAAGAAAGGACCCTGCAGAGGCCAGGGGTGCAGAGAAAATGAAAACATGCTCCCCAAAACGCTGTCCTGGGGAAGCAACACTGAGGAGAAGGGAACTTCTTGCCACGGTTGATTTGTGGCTGCTTTGGCTTGTAGCCAGCCTGGAATAGCCCAAGCCTTTGGAAAACCTATGGAAATGAAGTGCTGAGGAAGTTGTACATCCTCTGGAAGAGTCAACTAAAAACAAAGTGTGGGTTTTATAAACATGTGTGTGTACACTGTTAAAATACACTCTTTCTGCTGGGTTTTGGCATTGTGTCTAACGCTGCTGGCCAGAAAGGCTGGTTGGGAGCAGGAATTTGGGGATTTCTTAAAAATGACAGTATTGGAAAAATGTTGAAATGTTGACATTTCCCACCAACTGAAAGCTTTGAGTTTCTTGTTTTGGTCAGGATCCATCAAACTGTATCATTTTCCTTCTTTTAGAATAATATTTGTGTTCACTATGACTGTATGAGCATGATTCTTCCAGTGCTTGAAAGGGAACATGAAGATGTTAACCTTGATTTCTCTGTAGTACCTACCTGCCCCTGTATTTGTCAGGAGAAAAGCAGCCCACCAAAAACCTTTCAAGCTCTGTGATTTTTCTCCTTTTTTCCCTGCAATAATCTCCCTCCAGGGACACCAGCTTTGAACTGGGGGCAACAACGGACAACATTAACTCAAGTGTTCCTTACAGAGGCCACCTCCGTGACTGGTTAAATTGCAGCAGGTGCTAAACCCTGAACTTAGCCTGTTCCTGAGCTGAGGCTGAAGGAAGGCAAACACCAGATCAAGCTTTGCCACTGCCAGCAATAGGATTTAGCAGAAATCCATTCCTAATTACAGCTGCATTCAAATTGTAAGGCCAGTCCCCGTTGTTCTGATCTCTAGGCACTGCTGGATGCCATTCATCCCTTGCTGGGGTGAGTGTGCTGGCCCTTAACTGCAGCCTGGCTCATCTGCTTTTTATAAAACTACAGTTTCACATCGGAAGAGAACGTGTTCTACGCACAAGTGTCTTGTCTGCCTCAGAGCACAGCAGTTTCCGAGCGGATGCCACTCTGGATCCCAGCCCTGTCTTCCAGAGTCAAGCAATAAATTCCATTCCTTCTACACAGTTTAGCAAAGGCCATATGAGTCATCACTGGGTGTAAGGACAATGATAAATGTTCCTTTAAAATGGCTTCTGCTCAACTATTCCTTTTTTAAGAGGCCTTTTGGGGAGATCTAATCAGGTCCGTGGAAAAGAAGTGCTGCCTGGGGCCCTGACAGGCAGCAAGTGCAGCACAGGCCACCAGGCCATTCTGCTGGTGCATCACCAGTCCCAAAGACCTCTCCTTTCACTCCTCTTTTCCTTGCCTGTGGATTTTGGCAATAAAAAGGTAGCTCAAGCACCTAAAAGGGGTATGTATATCCCCATCCACCTGTGACACGGCATCCTGGGAGCATGTGAAAGAATGGGATTAACAGCAGAGCTGCAGGAATAAATGACCTGTTCCTTCAGCCCATGGTGCACTTTGGCATCAGCTCTGGTAGGAAAAGATCAGTTCATGCTTTAAGTCTATGCTATTAATGGTTTCTTTAATAGCATCAGAAAAGGAGATTTAGCAAGACAAGTCTTGATGTCAGAGAGAACATCTCTGCAAAAGGAGAACAGAACAGTCCAGGACAGTGCACAGTGTTTCTGCACAGCTGTGAGAGAGACCAGAAGCTGCAAGAAAGTTCTTCTTGCAGGAAAATCCAGCTGAATATCCATCTAAATGAAGGCCATGGGAGGCATAAAAGCATTTCCAGTGCTACTCTTGTGAAACCTAGGAGATGCACTACGTAACTGTGAGCTCCATCCCCGAGTTCCTTATCTAGAAATATTTACATTTCTGAGCCCCCAAACATCCCCTGGCACGGCCCCAGCCAGCTCAATCTCCTCCAAGAGATGGCAAAGGAGGTGAGAACTGTGCAGTGCCTGCCTTCACACGGCCAGCCTCTCCTGCCACTCTCCCTCTGCCAGTTAGCTGGACGAGAGAAGGAGGAGGTAAAAAAACCCCCAAACCAAAGCCCCAAGACTATTTTTACTTACGATCATGTTCATGGGCCACTCTTTGTCTAGACAGCTGGTATTAGCATCTGAAGCTCTCCTGGAATCTAAAATACCATTTATTTACAGGGGAAATAAAAGCCCTGGATTAAACAGTTCATAAAAATAATCTGGGACTTGACATGGGGCCCAAGGAGACCAAAGGTAACAAGATCTAGAGCAGCATCTTTGTTTGTCTTGGCTGTAAAGATGTTTTCTCAGAAAACAAAACAAAACAACTTTCCTCTCCCAGCAACCCCCCCAAAACAATTTGGCTTCAGGAGAGCGTTTCCTTCTGCTTCCTCTTCTCCCACCTTTGTTTGATTGCTTTGAACGTATCCCATCCACAGCAAAGGAGTTTCCAAACAAGCTGGTCACCCGACTGAAAAGTGGCACGGGAGAGGGGCAGCTCTCGCCCTCCCAAGGATGCCCTTGGAACTGGGAGCTGCTGTATTTTCTTTAAAAATCAGCCTTTCCAGCTCTGTGGGACAGCCTGGAAGGGAAGATGTGTGTTGGTAGCACACCTACAGCATGTGCCTAACTTCCAGCTGTGACAGAGTTCTTACATAGCATGGGGCAAGCTGCCTGTATTCCAACATTCAGCTGTGAAACACGTCAGGTAGGAAATACTCCCTCTTTGTGCACTTTGTCTGGAGGCAGATGCTGTCTTCTGTAGCTCAACGAACAACTAGCACAAAAGACTGTGTATTACAAGTTAGCGATCAGCTTCCTTTATTCTTGGATGTTCTCTGCAGTCTTTGAAGCCTCTGCCATGTTACCAAAAGGCCACTTTCTGGAGAGAACAACTGAGTTTTGGCTACTGGCGCAAGACTCAATTTACTGGACTGTGGTCCTGACCCAAGGTGGCCAAACTTGTCATAGTACGAAGACTCTGCTGATGAAACCAGAGTCTGAAAAGACAAATTCCAAAGCGCAAAGAGAAAAGGATGTTTTCTTTTCCGCTGGACAAAACACAACTTTTCTGGCAGGCACAGGCAGGACAGTCTGTCCACTTTGGCAATACCCCGCATGCCTGGACGTACACAAGTGTGTTTTTACATGCAACCCGGTTTGATTACACAATCTCTTTCCAAGAGAATCTGGCAAGAAATATATCTGAGAGAATTTAGCAACTGAGCGCAGCCTGCAGCAAGCTGCTCCTCTCACACTATTGCTAGCACCATTTGGAGCCGCTGACCACTGGGAAACCACCAAAGCAAATCACCCTGAGTGCGGCTCAGGGACCCAGCCTGTCATTTCGGAGAGGCAGCAGCACTGCAAGTTCAGCCTCAGTCACCAACTTGTAACTTCAGCCCTTTATCAAACAGCCACAGAGCTCAGCCCATGGTCAGAACACTCAACCAGCCCCGAGGCTAAATCTTTTCCCCCTCTTTGTCTTCCCAATTATGATTCTGAACCTTTGCCAAACGCATCTGGTAAAAGATTCACATGTCAAAGGCTTTTCCTGACCAACAGTCTTTTTGCACCCTGGCTTCTTCCAAAGTTGGATCTGCTCTTTCAGTGTTCATACCTTCCTGAAAACACTATTTAACACCCATCTGGGGAGACAGTATTTAATGCTGGTGCTCAATTCTTCCAAACTCCAAGTTAGACTTACTGGGAAACACATCATAGCTTGTCTTGGGATTCTTATGCTTGTTTAGGTGGCAAACATTCCACCCGTTTGACCATAATATTATTGTATTTGCATTTGCTGTTTGTAGAGAAAGATACACGCCTTGTGCTTACTGAGAATTTCTGGTGAGCAGGGCGAGTGCCAGGCAACATGAAAGAGGAGAACAGGTTTATTCTAGTGAAGGCCATGGCTAATCTTGATTATGAAGTTCAAAACACAGTGAGCAAACACAAACACAAGAAAACACAGACCTAAAGCATGTGTGCCACAAGTCTCTGCTGTAAATCTGCACGCCCACCTCAAGGGTGTCTGACCTCCAGGACGCAGCTTCCCAGGGTGGGTTCCTGTCCAGAAATGTCTCTCACCTTTTTAAACTTCAGGTTTACTTGTGTGGGTTTTTTTAAAATGCAAAATAAAAATGTCAGATTGCATATGAAGGATCACCTTCTTTCCTTCCCAGTAAAAAGGATCTTATCACACAGCACTTTGGAACAGGTAGCTGGCATCTGTGAGAACATTAATTGAAAACATTTGTATTTGTCCAAGTAGGATGCATCATAAGGACTCTGAGTGCTCATTCTTCGAGGTTTTCCTTTACAAAATGAATTTGAACTTCATTTCTGGCATTCTGCAAATCTGATTTTCATTGCTGTAACTTCCTATTGTGCAGCACAGTTCCAGTCAGTTTTCATTTAACAGCATTTCACAGAGAGCACATGTGAAATATCCACCCAGCTCCCTGTTCTAAGGGTTTATGTGTCAGTGGTGTTATCAAACACCACAGCCAAGAACTTCTGAAATCCTGAAATCC
This sequence comes from Acropternis orthonyx, assembly GCA_035583155.1. Taxonomy (NCBI): domain Eukaryota; kingdom Metazoa; phylum Chordata; class Aves; order Passeriformes; family Rhinocryptidae; genus Acropternis; species Acropternis orthonyx. The sequence goes on along the minus strand of JAWWEU010000055.1, from coordinate 6,518,012 downwards.
CTGCACTGTCTGTACCAGGTCAGAATGAAAAATGTCCAAGTGGCAGCCTCAGGGATCAGATTTCCTCACTTGTCTTCCCCTGGGTTTCCATATAGCTCATTAAACAAACCAAACCTGTGGAGAAAGAAAACGTTTGACATGATTAACTAGCTTTGCTGGTAATGTGTGCAACCCACCCAGGTGTCTAGACAGTTTGAAAAATACAGATCATATTTAGGAGGAACAGCTGTTACTTCTCAAGTCTCTCTGTTGGACCTTAAATTAAGTAGGAACAGACCTTATCAATATTAGGTGGTCCTTTTCCAAGGAAAACATCCAGCCTGTTGCAGGAAATTGAGTTACCGGTTCAGTAGATGGCATTTTACCTGCAGCCTACAGGAAAGTTGTGCGCTCCCAAAGGTCCTGTTTTGGGAAAAGCAAGAGAACAAAGAGTTCACACCCATTTCCATTGTAGGAAGCCCTCAGTATTTTTCATAAAAGGACAAAAAATAATATCACCACCTATGTCCTATGAGATTCCAATTTAGGCAGGTGCTTCTTGCCTGCCCACGTACCCTTTATAATAACAAAGATGAAACAGGAGAGCCTGTTTGCTTATGCAGTTTTAGACAGTAAAATTTTGTTGGAGGCTTCTAAATAACAGTTAATGGCTTAACAAGCGGTTGTGAGAGGGAACAATGAGAGGCTGTGGTAAGAACAGGCACCCACGGGGCTCCTCAGGACAGCCAAGGTGCTGTGCAGAGGGTACCCAGCAGCAGCACCTATTTCTTGGCCTGTGTCCCACCCACTGCCCCTGCACAGCAAAGCCTCCCTGGGCCATCCGCTGCTGACTGCAGAACAGTCACACGAGGTGTTAGAAGCAGTGTGTGCCCAAAAAGCGATTATTAAAAGATGCAAGTGTGAGCGGAGTGACAAAGCTGCAGGTTAAACCCACTGAAGGAGGACTCTGCCCTAAGATGCCCCATTGGTGTAGATGTGGTTTTGCAGGACTGTGAGTGGTGCAGAGGCACAGAAAGCCAAGAGTTATGTGCTTCTAAACACAATGGCATATGGGACTGCTCCCAGCTGAGACATTTTACACAAATTACCTGTATTTTACACAAATAACATGTAAGGCTGGGCAAACACAAAGGAACTGTCAAGGTATCCCTGTTCAGCAGGTATATCTTCTGACTGAGTCAAATTTGACACAGTTCTAAAAAACCCACAAAGGTCTTTGCCCATTTCACTGTATTTGAGAATTTATTGCCCATCCTATGGGGGAAAAAAGATTTATAGCTCAGCTTTAAGTTACAGCCAGCCAAGGAGGCTGCCCAGGCCCTGAACTGTGGGTGTTCAGGGTAAGGCTGTTCAGCAGGGCCCAAATTCAGGCCCTAAGTGCTTTTATAAGAGACCGTAAATCACCTTAACTTTTACACACCGGGGCAACATGTGAGCAGAGGAATGTGGCTGGTCTGTGCTAGTCCCAGAACAGGTCCCAGATGAGGCCAGCCGATTGCAGAGCACACAGTGAGCCCTGGAGAAAAACCCAGCCTTGTGCCTCCCCTGTGGTACCTGAGCCTGGCCAGGGGCTGGGGGAGCAGCACGGGGGTGCCACAGCAACAGGGCTCACACTTGAGCACCCCACGGGAAGAGCATTGCTGAGCAGAAAGCAAAGGGTACAACACAGGGCGGACAAAACATCTGGCAGCTGCCTCAAATAGTTTTCTGTCTGAAGGGCAGACAAGCCTGCAATAGTTTCGAATCAAAACATGTACAAAGGCAGGATCAGTGCTCCAGTGTGTTTTGTGCAAGCATTGAATGAGTTTTGTTCCCCTCTGAACTGTTGTGTAAGCCAAGAAAGGCTGTGCTTTGGGTTAGGTTTTTAATTTTCATGAACTTAACCAAATAAATCACTGTGTATTTCCTTCTCCAGTCAAACGCAACTCAGTCTTTGGCATGAGATCAGCAGCATCAGCTCTGCAGAGGAAGCATGTGGAGAGCAGAGGGGCAGCATGCTAGGAAACGTTTTCCATAATTGTCTTACCTTCTGCAGGAGAGAAGGTGTGACTGCCAAAGCAAGTTCTTAAAAGCATGACACACATGCTTTTAGGTTCACACATCTCAGGCACAGGGAAAGGGAAAACTGCCTCATGCTGGCAAAGGCCTTGCCAGGTACAGCCTGGCAGCTGGGCTCCCTCAGGGAACGTGCTGCAGCTCAGAGAGAAGGTATCAGCTCTGCAGATAAAGGAGAGAATTGGCAACTGCCCTTCCCCCTCTCCAAGCTTTTCTGTCCTGACAGTGCCATAACTCTGAGGAAGATCCACAGCAGGGATATTGGCTGGTACAGGTATGTGCAGGAGTGTAACCGGCACCCAGTCCAGGCTTCCCTTTGGGAAAGGAATAACAAAGTAGCCATGACAGGCTTCCTTGTCAGCTGTTAAACCTCTCCACTGAGACTTCCCCTCTTGCACACTTTTCTAGACTCAAATGGCTTTCACCAAAGCCTCAACTTCCAGGAAGAAACCAAAGTTACTGCACTGCTTGTCTAGAGCCCCAGGGTTCTCTGCAGAATTGTCACAGCACAGGTAAGGCAACAGCCGAACTGTCAAGGCCAGAAGCCTCCTGTAAGACACAGGAATAATCCATGAGCATAAACCTGAGGAGTCAGCAACAGCAGGAGGATGAGATGCTGGCCAGTGGTTTTCAAGGCAGGCCTGACACAAGCAGGGCTTGCAGCTTTTACTGCTACTCCAAAAGGCAGAGATCTACCCTGCCACAATGCCAGGGCTTGGACACAGGCACTGAGAGCAGGGGAGCAGAGAGCCACTGATTTATTAGGACTTGCTAATTTGTGATATCATTTGTTGATTCCATCAGGTCCAATCCCCATCTCATGACTTCCTGCACTGTTGCCATGGCACTGTACATAAACACTGCAGGCTCCCAGCCCTGAGCAGGTCATTTGTTTCAAATATTCCATGCAGCTGGAACACAAGCCTGTTTGGGTGTCTGGAGCTGAGCATGAACTAATTTCTCAGCTTTCTGCACCCGCCCCACCTTCTGCACCCTCCCAGCCTGTTGCTGTCCCAGAACCCCTCCAGCCACATTCCCAGGGAATGCAGGCAGTTTTCCACTGCAAGGTAAAGGGGAAGCTGGCCTTGGTCAGAAAAGAAGTGTTTCACTGAAGCCTGAAGTCCTCCACTACCTGCAGCAACCAGAAACAGTGATTATTGAAAACGCTGGATATTTAGGCTTAGGATCTACAAACAGTTGTCTTAGTCATGTGGGTTTCCCACATGTAAAAGACATCCACAATTAAAAAAAAAAAAATATTGCCCTGACTGGAGACAAGAAACCACTTATCTTTTGTTAAGCTCTCTACCCCTCCAGGATCCTTATCAGTCAGTTCATAAGCTTTAGCTGAACTCACATGTTGCAGGGGTTTTGTGTGTGTGTGTGTGTGTGTGAAGTGATTAAATGATTTGGTTTCCACACAAGAGCTGGTAGCTGCAGGGAAGACAGAAAAGTGTGTGGACAGGAGGGGGACTTAAAGCCTTCATCATCATTGCAAGTGTGATGACATGGTAGCTTTGTCAGTCACTTGGGAGAGGCTTAACCTCACTGCTGACATGATTTGAGAGCATCTCTGTATTGCACAGGTCGGAGGTGGAAGAGACTGAAGGCACAACCAGCAGGCAAACAGGTTGTATTCCACAAACAATACAACCCATATCTCCTCACAGCCCAGGAATGAAGTCTCTTATGCAAACAGATCTCAAAATACATGAAAACAGAGCAACTTATAGCAGTGGGTAGGGAGGGACTGAAAACCAATACCAAGTAACATGAGCTAAACCAAGTTCATGACCTGAGGAAGTTTCCCAGAACACATGGAAGTCAATCAGCCATCTTTCAAGCACACAAGAATGATTCCCAACACTCAGCATAACCTTCCACTGCACCTTCTGTAGTTAACTGTGCTGTTCTTCTGGCCAGGGATCCCTCCAGCACTTACCATTTAATTTTGTTTTCTTCTATCCACCATCTCCCAAAGAAAAATGACAGTCAGGTATCAACATAAAGTAAGAAGCCAGTGATTTGCTTATGAACTGCTTATGATCCTGTACCAACAGCTGCAGCTTGCCCTCCATTTGCACACACCTCTTAGATGCCACCTTTAAACTGTTACTCTTCCCCACAGAGATAAGGCCACACCAGCCCTTGCTCTGCCTGTTTGGGCAGGCTCCCTGGGAATAAGCTCATTGGTCATGCAGAAACCAAGTATAAAGAAATCTGATCCCTTCATGCAAACAAAAGCCATCACCAAGTAATATTTAATAAAGTTTATTAGGTTACTGAGTAGTATCTACAATCATAAAATAGAAAGTCAGAATTTCAAACTGTACAAAGTAATGTCCCAGTGAAGTGAGAAGAGAGGGAAATGTGGGAGCACAAAGAGCATTAGTAGTAGGGAGAACACAGCTACTTCCCTGGAGTTCTGGAAGACACTGGTTCGAGCTGAAGGCAACCAAGTAGGGCTCCACACACACTGAATTTTCTTGTGTCCCACCCTGCAACAGAAACTAGTACAAACCCCTACACTGAAAAAAAGAAGTCATATAATATTAGAATAAAAAAGGGGCACATCACACCCCACCCAGTCTTGGCACCAATTCTGTGCTTTAAAAAATATACTATGCAAGTAGTTTATTTTAAAAAAGGTACCCTACAGCAGCTGTTTAAAACATGGTCTTATACATACACCACAAATATATATATTAACATTTTCAACAACTAAACTCATTTGTACCTACACAGAACTGAAGGAATAACTCAAGAGCAAAAAAACCAACCACACAAACATTTTTCAAGACAAAGAAATGTGCAAAATAACCCCAGAAAGGCAGCATAGTAACCTGTGGAGAGGTCAAGAGAGCAGCTCCTGCTAGTAAAGGAGTGTCATCCTCTTTACTTGGCTACTGAGGTGAGGCTCTATTTGGGATGTGCTGATTTTGCCTGAATTGCTTGTCCTGTTTATTGCAGGTCACTCCTGCCCCCCAGCTCTGGAGAGCTTCAGTTTCTTCTCGCTGTGCCTGAATTTCACCCCACTGGCCTCTGTTAAGGTCTCACAAGTTACATTCTGCAGCAATCTCCTCCTGGATTTCTCACCTGCTGATGGTACTCCTGAAGCCCACACTGCTACCACCTTCTCTGGGCCACCTTCCCACCCCCAAGCAAGAAGCAGAGAACCGTTCCTGCTGCATAGTTAAACGGAGATTATGCTGATGGTCTATGACAGAATGAAGCCCGGTTTGGATGAGTTTAAGCAGCTTATCCAAGAAGAGAATTCCTTGGCAGAGCCATTAGAGAAACACATTAGAATGTTTCTCCAAAGCCTTGCTAGGGCACAGGTTATACAGAAAACAGACCCAGGGTGACAGGACCCGTAGCTGTGTAACAAGTCTCAGCTCATACAGCTGCTCTCTATCTTCTGCACCCTGCTGCAGAAGTTTGTGCCTTCCCTGTGCACACATCAGCAAGGAACCCCTGATCCCAGACTACAACCTGCACTTTGAAGTCAGCAAGAAGGCAAGTGAAGACACAGTATGACTGCTCAATCAACTGAGTCAAACCCGCCAGGAAGAGGCAGAGCAGAGAATGGAGCAGGAGAGAGCAATGGTGATGAACAAGAGCACAGGATTCATGATCTGTGAAACAGTGCTAGAACATGGTGAGAAGTCCCAGCAGAGACACAGACATCAGCAACATAACCTCCTTCTCCAAATTAACAAGGGTCCTGGTGAAAGCGTTCTCAGTTTTGGTGTTTCAGGGCATGGGGTTGTACTTTTCACTTTTTTTGGCTTCTAAAAACTCAGCAATTAACTCTTCTTGGTATTCCAGACTCTTTCCAACTCTGCTGGCCATCCCGTGCCTTTCCATTCTTAGGACCCGGCCTTAACATTTCCACTCCTAATGCCTTCCCTTTCCCCAAATGATGTTCTTCCCTTTAGCTGGTACAGAAAAATCATTCACTCCTAGGCCCTCGAACCCAAAGGATGCAGCAGAGCTTTCCTCCGGAGAAGCAGGGAAGCACAGAGCTCTGTGAGTGTTCCTTTCGTAAGCATGCTGGGGAAGTGACTTCCAGAGAACAAAACACTCAGTTGTGAAACAAGGATGACTTGGGAGCTTGTCAATAAGGGCACATGGAGGCATAAGCAGTGGCAGGAATACTTTGGCCAAGGAGTTCCAACAGTAGCGATGACACGAGGGTGGAGAGCCCCTTGCTCAGAGGGTCAGCTCCGACACGTTGCCTTGGTTCCAACTCTGTCCCTGGGCACGAAGGTCATTGGTAGAGCAGGTAACTCTTGAGGGAGGCTGGCAGGGGCAGTGCAGGGATCTCACTCAGCCTCTCCTTGCCCAGAGCGAGCCTCACAGCTCGCCGACACAAGTCCATCAAAGGCAGTGGTTCAGCTGGGAAGAGAGACCCAAGGCATTAACATCTCAACCCACAAGACACACATTCATTCTGCTACTTCTAGAAATCCCCCCCAAAAGACTCAACAAGACAGGTGCATGCCTGGCACGTGTGCAGGAGTCCTCCTAAACCACTCAGCATTCACACATCAGCTTCAGCTCACTGGCAGAGCACGATGTTTCTGTGTGTTATTTGAGCCACATATGTGTGAACAAAACAACACTAGAATCCTCCAGTGGAAGTTACCCCTCTGCAATACCACTCATTCATGTCAGGGCACATCTTCTAGCTTATGCCTCTTTCTGCAGTATCCAAAGATTTGTAAGAGTCACTGGACAAAGCCCACAGCAGTCTGAGTGCATCATGTGGTGTGAGTACCCAGAAAGCACCATGATTTGTATCATATGTAGGATAACAGCTGTCAACCCCTCATTTACACTACATAGTTCCCACGAAAAACAAAGCCATCTGTCAAAGCTTCATGTCACCACTTGCACTGTGACATTTCCCACTAGAGGATTCCCTCCTGTGTCAGAAACCTGGGAAGGATACAAGCCTTTGGCTATCTTTTTTTTGCATCCTGTACTTAAAACATCGAACAAGATAATACTAGTTTTTCAGGAATGGCATATGGGGCCTTTTGCTGCGGAGGAGTCATTCAGAACACAGAGGGGACTAAGGTCAAAGCCAGAGCTAACAAACACATCACAGCTGCACAGAGGGAAGACACACTTCAGTTACTCACAGCTCCTGTTGCTGAGTCTGTCAAAGCTCACCTTTACACAACACGCTGCTCAAGCCTAAGGGGTTTCTCCCCACCCAGGAGAAAACACAGACACATCCCAAGCAGAGAACAGGACATCCTCCCAACAGCCTGGGGGCTCTGCCTGCACCACTGGAAACCTTCCTTTACAGACATCCTGGGCTGAACACAGACACCTAAAAGCATCCACAGGCATGGAATGAGTTTGGCTGAGAAGGTGCAGTTTTCAGGAACTCTGATAGACACTGACAGCTCTAGCTTCTACTACAATATTCAAAATTAATCTGACTGTTCATACAGCTTTTTAAATAGATGAGAGACAGAGAAAGCTTACTTTCTCTGAGCATGGTCCTGTTCCTGCATTTTTTACCAGAATTCATTCCATCAATAAGGTGGCTACAAGGCCCTTCCTTCCAGGGTCAAAGGTAACACTGAACATCTCAAACAGAAGGGTGTTGTTTGATCAGGTCACTCCTGATTCTACTTTGGAAAAAGTTAACGGCCATACTGCTCCATGCAGAAAACACTTCCAATGAGAAGGGGAGAATGTAATTTTTATCTAACTTGTGGCAAACAGTCTGTGAGAAGGAGAGTTTGTTAGTTGAGAAGAGACTTGCTAGCAAAGTCAGAAAACACAGGCTTGAATTGGTCTGTCTCCTCCTCATGTTCACAGTCAGAGCTGAACTGATGCTCTGTTTCCCCTCTTCCCCTTCCCTCCTAAGGATGACAAGCTGTTACCTCCTCCAGGGGAAACTGCAGTGGAGAGGTTTTCCCTAGCAGTTCTGTATAATTCCTGTGGGATCACACCTCTATATGCACACCTTCTGCACTGAGAGCCGGGTGGAGAGCACGTGGATGTGTCAGGGCAACGCTGCTGCTTCCCAAGCCCCACCACGTACCACACACACTCTGTGTCTCAGGGAGGAGGTGGCTGCAAACCCTGGCCTTGCCTGCTCGTGACCCAGTTCAGCAGTGCTGCCTCTGCCACAGGACGGGTCCCTGCAGCCCCACTGCACCTCCCTGCTCTGGCTGTGCCTCTGCCAGAGAGGCCTGTTACTGGCAGCACTCCTTTGGCACTTCCCAAAGTAGCTTATTCTGGGCTACAACCACACTGCATTCAAAGTCTGCCCCAGTTCTGCCTGCTCTGTGTGGAGATAGCTGGGGCAGAGGCATTGTCTCGCCAGCATCCCAGGGGACAAGGAACACGGCCCTTCAAAGCCTACAGACATTAAAACAACAAATACCTTTCAGCTTAACGGCCTTAAAAGGAGAGGATCTTCCACAGAGATTAAGAACAAGAACTTTATCCTCATCTAGTTTGTACTGATAACCCAGTCTGACAGGAGACCACAAGAGAAAGCACAGACACATCTGACCTCCTTCCATTCACAGGCACTACAGTCACTGGACAGTGTTGCTATTGAGTGCTCAGAAGTGGTTAGAGCCAGACACCTTCTTTCTGTCTGTGCCAAAATAGCATCCCGTCATTCCTGGCCTTGTGCCCACAATTCACTCCTCTGCTGAGAGCACATTACGACCAAATCCAATCCTGGAGGTGGCCATTTCCTTGCTAAGTGCAGTTCTGTGCCAACAATTCCACAGACTTGCTGGCTTTGAGGGGAGCTGCAGGTTTTGGCTTTGACCCTTCAGCAAAACCTGGTTCCTGGAGCTGCTGCCATTCTGTAAACTGTTGGGGCAGAAGGATCTGGGTTTCCTTCTCTTGGTGAGAAAATGCTCTGCCAAGAGCTCTCTGTTTGGTCTTGCTGAGATGAAATGTATTTCTCAAAGCACTTGTGGATTTTGCTCCTATCCCTTTGCAGGGCCTTTCTGGTTATTCTGACAGCTCAGTTTCTCTGGTGCCTGGTGGCAGCTTTGTTGTACCTCATGCCAGCAGTGCCAGGGTTTGCCATTGCTGGCTCAGCATTTGGACACCTCAAGCACAAATAAAGGAGCCCGATATGCTACAGCCTTTGGGCAGACACTGCTCTGGAACGCAGGGGAAAAGCTACTCTTCATATCAATTCTGCCAAATTTTTTTCACTAACAACATAAATCCAGGTTTTAATCCACTTCCTTCACCTCTCTCCTCCACCCTACCCAGAGGACTGAGTCACAGTCTGGCCCCATGGGAACTTCTGACTGTGAGAGATAACAGACTTTAGCACATTTGGACAGCCAAATTTATTACTAAGCTTAGCTAGAGATTGATGTGCCTGTTAGTAAAAGGCCTGGCATGCAAGTTGGGCTGACTACAATATCCAGCCCCTTGCTCAAAAAGAGCACACCCTGCTCTGAAAGAAGCAGAGAAGTGAGCTACTTTTTGAAATATGAGACATCCCCATTTTCTTAGCTAGGGACAGATTTTCCCATTCTTGTCTGCAAGAGATTTTAAAAGTCCCTTCACTACCCATCTAAGGAAGGGGACTGTCTCAGGCAGTTTTCTGTAAAGAGACACCAAGAATACCCTGCCAATAATGGTACTGTCAGAAGAACATTCTTGCTGGTACTTTGGTAGAAATACAGAAACGTTTGCCATCCCTAATAAGACAAGTGGCACCATCTTCTCCCACCACACTGTGCCACCCAAACCCTGCTGCTCCCTGCAGTGCCCTGTTAACAGCACGTACGTACAGCCAGACTTCTGTGTGAGCCATTAGGGATTCAGAGCTGTATCCAGCAACCCTCCTGCTGACAGGAGGCCCCCACCCCGCCTCCCAGAAGGGTGACCCCCTCCCCAGAAGGGTGACCCGGTGAGCCTGCACTGCAGCAGCACACACAGACTGTGCTGCCAGGGCAAAGACAGGAGCGATACTCACGGTCGAGTCCATTCAAGTAGCACATCCGTATTTCACAGTGTCCCCACACTGCGCTCACCACCGGATAGAGCTTTTTCCCTTTGAGTCCCCGGAACGCAACCCCCATGTACTGCCCGTCCACAATGAAGCTCAGTGTCCCGTCATCCATGTCCAGGACCACCAGGAAGGAGTCGGGCACGATGAAAGTCTCATCTGGCTCTAGGAAGGCGGGGTATGTTTTACTGGGCTGGTTCTTGCCGTCGTGGTACAGCCTGTTGCGCCCGAGGTCCCAGCCCCAGGACTCGTGGTTGTTCCCCACGAGGGTGGTGTAGCCCACGGAGTGCAGGGGGGCCTCCGCCGTGGCCACCCCCACCACGGCGTGGGTGCCGCGCTGCCGCATGGCCCACGTGATCTGCCACACGTGCAGGCCCCGCGTGTAGCCCACCTTGCCCCTGATGGCATCTGTGCTCTGAGCCACCGGATGCCGGTGAAATATGAGCTTGTCGTCCTCCTTCACGAACACGTTCAGCGAGCGGTCGTCGTTGTTCCACGAATGCAACAGCTGCACCTCGTAGGACACCGGGGGCATGTCCAGCAGCAAGTCCAGCCGTGTGGGTTTGCTGTAGTCGAGTCCCTGGAGCTCCTGTTTCAGCGGCCGGTACACAGGGTCCCTCATATCCACAGTCTTTATCCCACCCGTGACCTTCTGACCCATGGTGTGTCCTGATTTCGCCCCTTTACAGGCTCATGGATTCACCTGGCAGCTTCTGCTGTCATTCAGCCCTGCAGAAAAGGTTGCTAGGAGACTTTGTCAAGATGTGCACCACTCAGTATTGCCTAATGGATGGAAAGGAAAACAAGAGGCAGGTTAAACATTAGCACACACAGCCTTGTATGCCACACTTACAGAGCACAGTAGTCATCTGTTTATCCCAACAACCTGCCCTTCCTTCCCTCCAGCAAGGAAGGGTTCCACGGATGGCCTGGCAAAGCAGGCAGCAGCCACTGACACAGGCTTGAGGAGATAATTCTCTTCAACCCACTAAAGCTGTGTTAAGTACCTGGGAGCCCTGACTGCAAGTCCAAAAAGGCAGACAAAACCTGTAGGGTCCAGCCTTGAGGGACACTCATTCCAGCAGCTCTTGGTACTCCCAGGCCCCTGAGCTCCTGTAGTCAAGGAGCAGATAAACCTGCTGTAGGGTTTGTCTCAAATGAGCAGCTTTGGCTGCGGCAGCTTCTCTTCTCCAGGAGGAAAAAATCCCCAGCTTCAGTCACAGAGTCCAGGGGGAGGAGCAAGATTCTTCTCACAGTTTAGCAGTTTTCCTTCCAGATTTCAGCGAAGCCTCTAAAACGTTTAAGCCAGCTTGGCTGGAGATACTAGCTCACTTTGTGTACCTCTCCTCCAGCACTGCATCCACTGAAGTGTCTCTGCTCTCACTCAGCAACACAAACAACCCTCTGTGAGGCAGCTGCCAAACTGGGGGCAGCTATTAGGAGAATTAGAAGTGGGAGGGGAGCAAACGAGCTTTCTAAGAAAAAAAAGTGTTATTTTAACATTTCCTGAAGTGAGGCAATCACACAGCACTCCTGCCAGCTACAGTCACAACACTTACTCACAACCAAGGACCTCATCTGGCATAGAAAACAGAGCATGAATCAGATCTGGTTTAAAAATAAGATTACTGGACATCAGCAGCAAGGCTTCAGCTGGAAGGTGACAGGGAAGGCTCATGTATGTTCTGGGTTAGGGATCAATTCAGCAGCTTCCCTACAGGTTTTCACCACTAGTCCAAGGTATGCCATTGCAACAGTGAGCTGAATCTCATAATTCTTAAGTAATAAGAGACAAGACTAATTGCCTTTTCTCCTCTCCGTTTTCCCAGGGATGGAGAGGAAAATGCCCAAGGTTCTTTGAAAGTCACATCCCAGTGCACAGGCTGCAGTATAGCTATTTCAAACTACTCAGGAACCTCAGATGTTTGGCACTGACAGAGAGAAGAAGCCGTTTAAATAGGTCCAATCGTGTTATCAGCTGCTAAGATAACCACGACATCCTGCAAGTTAAATAAATACCATCCACAGCATCCAAACAGATCCTGAGCCATGTAAGCCAGCTGGTCAACAGCTGAAAATCAGCAAGAAACAGCAAAACCAGCGGAGGGATGGCAGTCACCGGGTGCCAGTGCCACGTGCTGTCCTACAGACAGCACCAGGTAAACCACCCGGCATTCCCAAGGCCTGTGGCATGAGGGCAAAGGCTGTCAGCAAGGGACTGGCTAAAGTACACATGGAAGTCCAAAGGCAAATTCAGCTGTTGGAATTTTGATTAGGATAAAGGAACAAAACGTTGGCAGAAGGAGGAGAGGCAGAGACTTCCTGTGCAGTACATGTGAGAACACAGCATAGGAAGCAAGAACCAAAACAAAGCAGCCTGGCAGGCTGCAGAAGTGCTGGTGCAGACCTCTTTGAAGCACAAAAGGCTCAAGAGAAGCAAGAGAACACAATTGTGCTCTTCATTAGCAAAACAATGCCTCGTTCATTATGACTTTTTGCCTTTTGCCAACATAAGCTTCATCATATTTCTCTCAAGGCTGCTGCACCAGAAAGGGAATCACCCCAGTGAAAGACAGCTGGGAGTTCTGAAGCACAGGGCACAGCACACTCCTCACTGCCTGCCTGGCTCTGAGGGGGAAGCAGCTTTTCTGAACACAAGCACCACTCATCACTTACATTACACAGGACTCCTTCCCAGGCAGACTGCTAACACTAGGTGAAAGACAATGGCCAGAATAAAGAGAAAGGGGGAAAGAAAGGAAAAGGGCTGGAACAAAGGGGTTGATCAGAGTGAGAGCAGGTCAGGCACTGAGCACCATATGACAAAACTGAAGTGCAACATGGCCCCTTTTTAGGGCAAGGCAGTAATTCCTGCTCCCAGCTGGCTCTGCTGGTCCTGGCACTAGCCTGGTCTGGAACTGCAGAGAGGCACCTTGCCCTGCAGTCAGGAAGCACAATTACACCCTCAGATTTTAAAAGGAAAAGCCTCTTCATGCACAAGACAATACAGGCACTTCCCCACAGCAGGGCAGATCCAGAAAAGCTTATCCTCTTAAATGAATAGATTAATGCCTTGAGCAGCTTGATAGGAGACACAGCCAGCCATAAATGAGAAGATATCCTAGGGAATGGGCTGCTTCAGAACCTTGGAACTGGTACAGCTTTAAGTACAAATCTAAACACTGGAAGTGCTTTTATCTATCTTATCAACATCTCAGGCTTGCTGCAACTCTGCTCTGTGTTACAAACACAAGCTCATCCCCATGATGCTCAGTTCTGCTCCCATGCTCTTTTTCAGTTCTATTGTTAACCTTCTGGGCTTAAAAGCTTTGGAATGAAGTTAGAAGACTGTCTCAGAGAAAAGCATTCACTGCTATTTTCAGTGAGAATTAGACCTACCCTCAGTTTTGCTGTTCAGAGCAAGCAGGCAATTTGCCACACTACAAAGATATGCCAGATTTCAAAACAACTGCTTGCTGCAAATAGATCAAGGCAGGAGACAGACAGACATCTCAATGGAAGGCAAAGTGCCTGCTGGTAGACAGGGAGACCACAGCTATTCAAGGAAAATATTGCATATGGCAGACCAGAGTTGGTGTCCAACTTCTCTTTTCACTTCAGAAAACCCAAGGCTCTGCAATTCAACACCCAGAGGAATACTTGGAATATTTGAAGGATCTTAAACTCCCTGATTTCTGATCCAATTTTACTTTAAGTCTATTTCTTCAAGTCAGTTTACTGTGGCTTTATTTCCTCCCCATAATATAAATTAAGTGTACTTCTACAGATAACGGGCTAGACCTTTAAACACCTAGCAGGCTCTGGGTGCTCTACAGGCAATGAATCAGAGCCCTACCCTAAAGATTTCCAGCCTCAAACACACCTCAGGAGAAGGAAAGAAAAGATATATTCTGCATGTGGTGGTTTCCTTGCTTACAGCTTTAGAAACTGGACTAAAGGATCCCAGACAGTACCCAGACCAAAAAACCACTGCAGTTTTGCCCATGTTTCCATGATTTTACTAGAAAAGCACAAAGTAAACCTGGTTCATTTTCTTGGGCTGAATGTTCATCCTGCAAGCCAGAGGAGCCACACCACTCCCAGTTTGCTGACTAACCTGCTGGAAGGTAGGGATGTGCACAGCTAGTATGTCAGGCTGCCCACAGAGGCCCTTCTGTAGAAGATGCTTCACCACCAGGGATTGCCCCTTCCTCCCTTGGTGGGGTTGAGAACAGCTCCCTTCATCACATAGACCTTCTGTACAACCAAGTTAAAAGCCAAGATGGATCAGCAATGCTACAACACAACTGGGGTGAAGGGGGATGAAGACTCACATGCCTCTAACAGCATTCAAGCTTCAGTCCCAAAGAACCAGGCCACCCAGTTTTCCCTGGTGGCAATTCCCAGCAGCTTCCTGGCACTGTGCATTCCTGCCTGCTGCAGACACCCCATCCAGTGCTGATGCAATCTGCCTTCAGCACCCTTCCCACCCCATTAAACACTGATTAAACCTGGGGAAAGAAAAGCTCACCTCTGCTGTTGAAGAGGTTTCCCAGGCTGTGTTAGCAGAGACCAAGCAGCCCCAGAAGAGAGGGCAGGAACCACCGCACCAAGCCCAGGGCTGGAGCGCGGTTCGGAGTGTCGCAAGCCTGCTTAGATCAGGACTGGGCAGGCAACCCGCATTGCACAGCGCTGCTTTGGGCAGCCTCCCTGCTGCCTTGCCCCACATGGAGAAGGTTGCCACAGGGGCAACTTCCTCAGCCCCACCTACCGAGGAGCAGGAGCAGTTTGGCTCAGCAGGTTTAGGTGTTGGCAGCGCTGTGTGGCCTCCACGGAAAAGTGAAACTGCAATCACTGAGATCACAGGAGGTTAGGCAAGAAAGAATGAAGAAAGGTGGCACGTGTCCCAGCAAACAGCAAGAAGGAAAGTCCTCCAGCAGAGTAATAGGCCCCTGACAAGTTACTGTGCTCAAGATATGCCAGGGATGGGGAGAACAAGTAGCTCTGATTTGGCAATGCTTGACTTGTCTAGACTTCAAAGTTAAGAACCGCCTTGCTAAGCAAACAGCCTCATTCACCTACTGAGCAGGCACCAAGGGCCCTGCTCTCCTGCACAGGAGGCAGCCAGAACAAGCACAGCCACCTCACACACACCAGAAAAGGCTTCTGCCCAAGGAAGCCAAGAGCATGTCATCATTACTATGACTTGTAACCACTAAGAATCAGCTCCTCTGTGTGAGCACAGCTCTCCATTCTTCCTCTCCTTGAGATGATTCAGACAGTTTCTGCTGAAGTTCTCTATTTTTTGCCATGCTGAAGGCAGCGTGACAAAGGCAACTTGCCCTTTTACACCATTTCTCTAGCTAGTATCTGCTTCTCCAAAACAAAGCACTGAAGTTACTCAGAGCAGCACATCTGAGTAAACTAAAACCTGAAGTAACAGCCCCCACCCATCCTCAACTAAGCCACTTACTAGAAACCAATTTAAGCAAATTTCCACTGTCCACCTACCCAGGCAGTTCCTTGTAACTGCAGTGCTGTGTAATCTAGCAGAAAACACTGCTAGGCAACAAGAGAGAGGTTACTTTGCAAAGTGTTTGTAATGATGGAAGCAACTCAGACAAAAGGAGTTCCACAAGTTCCTGCCCAAGATCTCTCCTATTGAAGGCTGGCTATAAAATGGCAATGTTGGTTCAGAGAAACTACAGTATTCCTTTCAATGAAAACAGCCAACTCAGGCTGGTTTTCCTCGCAGAGGAAGTTCAGGGGATGTTGTAAAGGTCATTAGGCTCTTTACAGCTCTGTGTAAGGTAGCTTATGAATGTCAACTGCACCCTAAAGACCAGGCACAAACCAAGACTCTTTAAACCAGCATCTCAGAGCAGAGTTGCCTGCAGCCATTATGTTCTTGGCATGAGGCGCTGTTAGTTCAGCTCCCCATGGTCAACTCTCTCCAAGCAGTGCTCTAAAGCAGCTCTTTTGCCCCTTTTCCAAGCCCACCTGGAACACGCTTTGTCCCGGGTTCTCTGAGGGCAGCAGCATCAGGGAGCTACGTGGGTTAAACGATTCCTGCTGCTGAGCTCAGGCCTCTGCAGCACCAACGGCACAGGGGCTGCTCATCCTGGCTGGGGTGTCTGTTTCCTTGCCACACTTACTCATGGTCTGTGGCCTTTACAAAGCAAGTCAGGACAATAAGACTGGCTAGAAACAGTTCATTTACTGGTAGTCTAACACATAGATGTTAAAAGGAGTTGAGCAATTTGCTCAGGTTGTACAACAGACATTTGCTCTGAACACACGTCCTTAGCCCTGCAGAGCCCTTCCACACAGGCACACAAACAGCTGCCCCCTGCACAGTGAGCAGCACTGCATGGCACAAGAACGGATGCTAAATGCACCATGGCCTGAGAGAAGCCACAGCAAAGTACTCACAGTGAGCAGGGGCTGATGAACCGGCCAGAAACCCAGCAAATAAAGCTCTTCCCCCACCAGGCAGGATGGAGCCCTGGCTTTACCATCCCACACTGAACTGACAGCTCTGCATCTTAACACTGAGAAATTTTGCCAGAGTCCCTTCCCATGTCCCACATCTGCAGCTGCAGCACTGACCTTCCCTACACCTCTCCCCGTTGCTCCTCTCCAGCTTCCTGCTGGTCTAGAATATCTGCTTGTAGCCAACTGGTGAAGTGCTGTTTTCCAGAAGCACAAGCTGCTCACAGCTGAGGCACAGCTTTGGGCAGCTTTGAGGCTCTGACACTCCAGCTACAACATGTTCCACCAGCATGGCAGGTTCCATGCAGCTTCAGCACACACCCATTCAGGGAACACAGCAGCACCAGACCAAATGTCTTCCAGACCAGGCAAGATGTACTTCCTATATACCAGGTTCTCATCTCACTGTGACATTTGGCTTTTTTTTTAGCTCCTGGTACCATTTCCAGACTAGATCCATCAGACAGGTGATGGTTTTCCTCATTGCTTATGCCAAGGATCCATGTTCTGGGGATGCAGTTTGCTTATATTAAAATGAAGACTGACACAAGTATGGAAGGTTGCTCCCAGGTTGCTCCAGTGCCATCTTTACCTTAAGAAAAAAAAAGCCCTGGTGTCTCAGAGCTTATTCCAAGGATTAAAAGGCTGGGCCAGCACAGATACACCAACCACAAAGGTCACCTGCAAAAGGCCCAGTTTTCTCACAGTTCCCATTTCATTACATGCACTCCAGAGATGCCTCTCTGTTCTGCCTGCAGATCTGCACTAAGTGCCATTGGACATAAATCACACAAGTAGCAGGGAGAAAGGCCACATGCAACCTTTTTTCACATATCCAGAGGTTCACCCTCTTACACCTCCGTACCTGTCCAACCACCTTCAACTGCTTTTTCCCTATTTTATTAAAAGCCTCACCATCCTGTAAGGATGAAATCTCTGCTTGGCACACTACAAATACAACTCCCCAGTTTTATAACCAAGCCGCACTTGAAAGACCTGGCCAAGCTGCCACACTTGCCTAAGGTTTTTCCCTCCTTCCCTCCAGCACTGGAGCCATTTGATAGGCTGCATTTACAAAGGCATTTCCTCTGCAATTAAGCCACCATAAATTTTAAATAGTAGGTGTTTGTGTTCAAAACTATTTGCATTAAAGAACCCCACATAATCCATAATAAACCACTCTCTTGCACAAGAACTCCCTGCTTTTTGCTGTTTCCCTGCTTGTTCATTTGAAGCCTACGCTGCCCACTGTCCACCCCTGGATTCATTAGTTTTGTCTGATAATCAGGAGATGGGGAGAGGAGCAGTGGGTGGAAAGAATGAAGCTTAGTGTTTCTACCTCTGCCCAGAGTTTCCACTCCTGTATCAAAAGTGCTTTTTTGGCTATGACTGCACAAGCCATCAGGACAAAGGTTTTGGTAACAAAGCACTGCTTTCTCCCAAAAGCAGCTCATGAATCACAGCAGTTTCGTGCTGGAGCAGCTGCATTAAAAGGAATCTGTGTTCTCAGCAGTCACCTACCAAAACCCCCTTCTGCCTCCTTCCGAGGTGACAGCGGGGCAGAGCAAAGAGACTTCCCAGCTGCCTCCTGTGCTGTCCTCTCCCAGCTCATGGCAGGTCTGCCCCTGTTTTAGCTGACCTTTGTCTGGAAGCAAACTTGCAGAAGGCCTTTCTCATACACTTTGTGTTTGAGGAAATAGGGGAAGAAACATGGTGGGGTTTGTCATGGGCTGAAGAGCAAAGCCATGGTATCCCAAGTGCTGGAAGTGCTAGTTTAGAAGTCCTGTTTTTATCCCAGGATAGCTGTTCCTGCTGTTTTCAGAGGGCAGAATAAAGCAATCCCAACACCTCCTAAACACAGCGAGCCCAGCAAGAGCTGCACGAAGTCACCTATCACACACCAAGGACTAATACCTGCCTGAGAACATAAACCAAACCCTTACTGTGTTCAAGTCACAGATTTGGGTATTATAGACCTGAAAAGCAGCATTTTCTCAAATAGATGGCTTGAAAACAAAATACACAGCAGACTGTGAGGGTTTCAATCCCTGCTTCTAAGAGCAAACTATACTCTGTCAGAAGACACAGAGAATCCAGCAGGATTCCTTCTGTCAGGAGAACCACTTGTAGTTTGAGCCATTTTAATATTAAGGTTGCTCAGCTACTTGTCTCCTTCCTCTTTTCATTTAAAGATGTCACAAGCACTGCTAACAGTAAAGCAAAAATCCCCACAACAGAGCAGCTGCCAAGCACCAGATTACTCAGCCTGTTGTTCTCAAATACGCTTATTGTGTCTGAAGCCTCAGCACATGTATCTACATCAAATACATCTCTGCCAGGGGGGAAGTTGTGCAAGTGTCTGGTACCGCTCATCACTACAGAAAAAGCATAATTGAAATCTGGGCCACGTACTAGGAACAAATAATTCCTGGTCCATTGCAACAGTGTCTCTGCTCCCTCCAGGCGGAGCATTACAGGACCACAAAGTGGATGCTGTTCTGACTCAGAGGACAGGGCAGCACGTTCAGCAAAATCAGGGCCTCCCGGTGCAGAACTGAAGTTATGCTCCATCCCTGCCCCACTGCCACTCAGCTTGGGGAGCTCCAGCACATCCCCTCCCAGGAGCTGCATTTCCCCCATTTCCATGGGCAGTAATACCACTGCCAACCTCCCAGGGAGAGCAGAAGACACTTTGGAAGAGAAGATCAGTCTTGCACACTTCTTACATCACAGGGAGCAAAAGGGGAAGGTGAACAACAGTCCCACAGATGCCCACAAACTGCCTGTTAGCAGGGAGGGAAATCCAGGTCCCAGAATACCTGATACCCAGAAGACACTATCCAGTTCATCCTCACAAAAACCTGCCTTGCCCCTGACATTTAAGGAAGCAATAGTTAGATTTTACTTCTCCTCCAGTTTTACAGTTTATTTACATTTGCATCCCCAGCAACTCAGCTGGCATCCTTTTCCTCATATTCAACTCTCATGCTCCATCCAAGTTCAGCCCTTTCATCCTCCCCTTTACAGTCTGTGTTTAGTCACTGTTGACCTCTCCTGTCACAGCCATCCCCCCCAGACAGGATGGATGCAGAGAGATTCCCATCCAGCCAGACATGCCTGCTGCTATTTATCAGGGAGGAAATAAGCGAGTCCCTCAGGCAGGAGCTAATGAGTTTCCTGACTGAGCCTTTTCCACCTGATCAGACACCAGCACAATCAAATCACGAGACTTCAGAAAACTCATTCCATAGCCCTGGAGCTGAATGCAGTTAGAGACCTCTGCACAGCCACTGCTTTCCTAGGGATAACCAGTGCTGTAGCACAACCCAGTCCACCCAGAGCTTAAAGCAGAGAAAAGGCAGGGAGGGATCAGTGTAAAAAGCACTTTTCCCCTCAAGCTCTATCCTTCTGCAGCTCAAGTACTGCATGTGCAGTCCCTCATCACCAGCAGCTGCCTCAGCCTGCACAGGACATGCCCCTCCACCTTTCACCACCAGGTCAAGAGACGAAGTTAACTGTGCTCCTCTGACCCATCACAACAGTCATGTCCCTCTTGAGAGTGGGGCTGCCACCCAACAGCAAACAGAAATAAGTGCCCAGCCCAGAAGCACTGCAGGGCAACAGCTGTTGTTTTATACCCCGTCCTACAGAACACCATGCAGTGAGCCTGGAAGGTGAGCAGCATGTGCTAAGGCCCTGGGAAGAATAACAGAGGCAAATTTTGTTTTGTAGCTCACCAGTTTGCCCTCACAAACCTTCAAAAGCTGACTCTAAAACCTCTGGGCAACCTGTTCCGAAGCTTGGCAAGCTTCACAGGGCCAAAACTGCTCCTTACACTTAGGGTTACACATCTTCCCTGTTCAAGTCATTGCAGTTCCTTAACATGCCAGTTTCAGGCTGAACTTTCTGTTAATCCTCAGGTCACATAAATCCTAGACAAGGGAATGCAGTTCAGTCCCCCTGTCCCAGCTGGCAGTGCTGGGAATAACTGAGCAATATAAACAGATTCACTCCACATGCCCTTTTTTCTTACCTTGCCCCATGGGAAAACTCAGCACACCTCCATAATATTTACCCACACCTCTTCAGCCTGGGCTTCTGAAAAAACAGAACTGAAGTTATATCCTTGTGTATGAAGGCCCAGTAGATCTTTCACAGCTTAAACTACAGATTTGGGTCTTTCCTGTCCTGAGGTCTGTGGAGACAGTTTCTTTCACCAATGAGGCCAAAACCCTCACAAGACAGCTGAGTCACTAAGGAAGTGATTCCCCCCCCCCCCCCTCCCCACTATTTAGGAAACCATTCCATTCATTAGCAAAAGGATGTTTTCAGAAGTCAACACCCCTGTACATGCATCCAAAGCAGGAGCTCATCACACAGTTGTGACAGGTTCTTTAGATCAAGTTTAGGCTTCCCCTACCCTGAAAGCCTGTCAGATCCTTCAGTGCCTCCAGCACCTGCCGCTGTGCAAAACAGCCTTCCCTGGTCTCCCCCAGCAAGCCTGGTATTTCCCTTAGCCCCTACTCTCAGATGAGATCTTGGACCCATGACCTGCACAGATGGTGCCTCAGCTGCATCAGACAGTTCTTGTAACACACTAAATGATGACAATAACTTTTCTTCCATGCCCTGACCACTACCCAAAGTCACCCATGCCCCAAGTTCAGGAATTCTTCATTCCTCCAAGTCACCTGCTACAAGAGCAATGCTGTGGCTCAGTCTTACCAACCATTTGGCCTCTCTATAAGGACAGGCATACTTCAACATCCCCCTTGGAAACAATCCTCACACCACCCTTTAGGAAGTATTACACCTTACAGGAACAGGGCTTATGTTTTTAAGCGGAAAAGATGAAAGCCAAAAGCTGGATGCTGACATGAACCTCATGTTCAGTAAAAGTCTTTGAAGGCAGGAAGGCTTGGGAGGGCAGGGTGGATTGGGAAAAACAATTCTGTCTGGCTAGAGGATATGGACTGCTTCAGCACCACAGGGCAGTGTCTGCAGACTCGTGCTCTCCTCCACTCCTTCCTCCTGCTGTGCCTCACCTTGAGCTGTGTGGTTGGCACCACGGTTGACACCGTAAGCCACACACTGCAGCTCGTAACCAGCTGGAAGGAAAACCCCTGCAGAAACACTGTGCACCAACACCAGCGTCTGTCACCTTCTTCCCCATGAACATCCTCACCTCGAGAAGCTCAAGCTTCATCTAAAGCCAAAAAAAGCTCAGTCACTGATGTTCCCAGGGTAAGATCTGCACGTTCACTTAGAGCAGGAAGGGTTGAGGAGCTCCCAACACTCAGATTTGTTTCAAAGGAACACAGGATTACCTTCAAGATAAAAACAACAGTTTTATTATCAGAGTTAACTAGGTACTTTGCTTTGAAATACAGTTTCTTCCCCTGCATCAAAGGACTGTTAATTATTCTTGTAGCAAAAAAGCAGAAGAAATGAAAGCAGCATCTGCTTGGAGGAGATGAATGCAAGATAAAAGGTGTCTGTGACAGAAAGCTGGCAGCAGCCTTACATTTTCTATTCAAGTTTAATCCGGGAACAACAACCACCCTTAAACATTACAAAAGCTGTGGAAAAACCCTTTCCAAATCCAGCAACACAGCCAGAAGATGCAACGTCTCTTCTCCAATTGCCGCAGCAGCCAGTTGAGGGGAAGTGTCCAGGCAAATCCAAGCTTGCAATACCAGGGCCATCAAGAACCTCTGGTTGCTCTAGTCCACAGTACACCACCTTCAGCTTCCAATTCCTTCTTCCCCCTCCTCCAGTCTCCACAGGGAAAGCAGTTTCCTATGGATCTCCCTTAGATAAAGAGAGCAGAGTCACACCATGGCAAACACCTCCAGAACATCTGGGCATAAATTGCTCACAGTCCAGGCAGCAGAGAATGGAAAACAGCACTGCCATTTCTTGCCTGCCTAGTACAGTCTGTTCTGTGCAGAGGATCAAGTCAGAGTTGTAATTCCTGATGGGGAAGGATCCCCATCCTTTCACTGAACAGTAGGTAATAGAGAAAGCCACTTTAAGTCACCTTTAAACTGTTTGAAACTATCAAGCAACAAGAAGCCCACACAGTGCACTCTGCCTGACCCAGCCCAGGGCCCGTCTCTAGAAAGATGTGTTCACCTCTCCCTCCTGAGGCAGCTGCCAGAAGCTGTGGAACTCAAACAGCGGTTAGTGAGCAAAACCCCAGGGAAGGAGCTGGATAAACATGGAACAGACTAGTGCCGAGACGTTTGTCAACATTCAGCAAACCACTCCACCAGCGTGCTTAGCAAGGTGAGCCCTGCACGGCCAGGAATACACACCAGCAGCAAGGCACGGCACAGCAGCTCCCGCAGTGCTGAACTCGGAGGATGGATATTCCTGGCAGACAGATTGCACAAGACACAGCTCACACCGCCAGCCTTACTGGAACACGCTCAGCAACTCCCCAAAGCACAGCATTCTGGGATGATGCTTCACTGGAGTCGGACTTGCCATTAGCCAAAAAAGTTTAATGACATGGTTGGACTCTGTGTTTAAATATAATTGAGCCGGGACATACCGTAATTAGGAAGAGACACTGCAGATCTCAGTGAATGCAGCAGCTGGGCACAGGCTCAGCACCACGCAATGTTTTGCTTTCCCCATTACCTGAAAGGGTCCCTGGAAATTGCTGTGCTGGTTTGAGATAGGCAGGGTGACCAAGAGTCTTTCTGACTGGCTCCTTACATCATGCAGCAAAAGGCTTCACATAACAGCAATTTTAGAAAGCCTTTCCGGCCTGCCTGCTTGAAGTTTTTATCCCTAAAAAAAGCACAGCTAGACAAATCAGACTTGAAAGCGCCAAACTGAAATGGATAAAAACACATTATACAAACTGTGGCTGCAAGAATGCACATGCTACCTTCAGAGGACATCTGCACTGTAAGGTAGCCAGATATCCCAGAGCAACTTTTTCCTGGAAATAGCAGTCGTGGTAATACAGAACAAATGTGTTTGCCAAAAAAACATGACCAAGACAAGCACTACAGCACAGTTCACAGTAGCTTCTTTACTGGTTCAAGGGACAAGGGGTGAAATTTGCCCCTTAGTTGTACTAGGACGCTGAGAAATCCATTCCTAAGCAACAATTTCACTGGTTTAAACTCTGTAAATCAAGTGATATTTCAAGCGGCTTCCTTACCTTCTGTGTGCCAATAATAAGCTGCACCTCAAAGCACAATCTCCTGCAGGGAAGGAAAGAAATGGCCACTGCTCAGTGTCTGAGGTCTGTCTGGTGGTGACAGGGAATGCCAAGACAGTTTTCATTCCTTCTGTTTCCACCTTCCAAATGCCCTGACACCACCACAGAAGCCTGAGTAAGCAGAGTCTGAAGAACCTCCATGTTCTTCCTTCCCTCCCTAGGGCTTCTCAGCAGACTAAACTGTGGGTTTCCTCTCTAAAACAACAAAATTCCACACCTGTAATCCAGCCAACAGCTTTCTGATGTGACTATTCCAGACTTTGCCATCTGGGTCCTTTCCATGAAGGTGACCCATTCAAAAAGCTCTCCCATATGAGAGACAAGAAGCAGTGCAGTGGTCAGTGATGAAACACATTCATTAGCTGTAAGCAAGCCCGAGTTCTTATCTAGGCATTAAACAGCTGCCAGGACTGCTGGAGTTCAAAGGGAAGACAAAAACTGTACAGCCAACCTATCCTCCCAACATACCACAGTCATCAGAGGTCCTCATAAGTCAACATACCTTCTAAATAAGTGTTTAACATAAACATTTGTACAGTCACTTAATTCCCGGTGAGCCAAGATATTTGATGTGGGCCACAGAAAGCTCTATGACATCAATGGAAAGTTTCCAATTAGGAAACCAAGTTTAAAACACATTAATAGAACTTAAGAAATAGAGATGAAGTAGCCTTGTAGAAACAGTCAAAAGATCTGTTCTTAAGCAAAGTGCACTCAATCTACTTAGGAACAAACAGAAAAGAGAAGCTGCCTTGCATTTTCAGAGCTTAGTGATCAAGAACCATAGAGATACAAGCCAGTTCTGTTAGCTGCTGTCTTCAGTATCTAGGCTTGTGTCTTTTCTAGTGCTGGTCAAAGTATGTTCCCCTGTTTTCTGGCTCCTACCAAAGTCCTTACTCCTCCTTTCGAGAGGCTGGATGGCTTTGCCAAGACTTGCTGTGTGCAAACATCGATTTGGAAGTAATGAGAAAGCCATTGCCACCCAGCATTCAGTGCACCACGAGCTCCCAAACATGGAATAGATGTGAACTGGCTAGAGTATCTAATGCCTGGAACATCAAACAAAGCCTCCACATCTAACAGTATTTTCCTCCCTAAAAAACCTCACACCAGAATAAACTTACCTTGCAGTTTTATTTCTACAGTCAATTCATTATACCACTAACATTCAATGAAAGCATAAACTGAAGCCACCCTATAGATAATCCCAACTCTTTGGTGATACCATCCTAGAGGTGGCAAAGCTGGTTATGGAGCTATTCCCCCTGCATAAATGCATCTAGGCAAGTATTAGTTGGACTGTCCAGCTTTTCTATCAGACTTGCAAGCCAAAGAGAGCTCACTGACTGACCTGCAAAGTCACCTCATCATTGCTGCCACCCTGCCACCTGCTGGGCCATCTGCTCTGTCCACTTTGTCCCAAGGACGGGACTTCAATTGACACCTCTTTGGCACCACAACCCCGGGTCACACACCATTTCTGTGACAAACTTGTTCTGTGGGTGTCTTAGCTATGCCAAAACAAGACTTAAGAGAACACTGAATGCTGTGTTGGCATAAGAGCCTTCTCAACAGTCCAATCACTGCTATGCCTTCTGCTGCAGTGTTTTGTACCTTGAAATGGAGATTCCCATGAGGCCAAGGATTCTTTCAAAAACAGTCTAGACTGCGGATTGGTTGGCATTTTTGGAAAGTTTGAAGACAGCCTAATCCAAATAACGTAAGAGCACATGCCACAGAACAAGTACTGGTTATAATGCCAATCCCTCCTCTCCACTTAATGACCATAAGCTTAAAAACCATTCTCCTATCTTAAATACACAGGGGGATTTGTCATCAGTCCTAATGCACACCACACTGCTCCCCACCACCAAACAAGGTCTTACCTGCATCAAGAAATCTCTTCCACTTAAACCTCTAAGAACCATTCATGTCTTGCTTCTTACCAAAAATTGCAAAACCATTACCAGCCATCCTTCTCCACTGTAGCAGACAAGAGTTGCTACGCTTACCCCACAAAACACAGTCCAGCTGAGGATGAGCCATGTATCTCAGTCTGCTCCTGATGTTCCTAGACGCAGACCAAAAGCCTGGCCACACCTCTGGCCTAAAGCCAAACCTGCTCCTGCCTGCTGAGCTGAGTCAGGGGATGGTGCACATGTCCCATGGCAATGTGGAGTCCATGGAAATTCTGTTTTCCCCCACTGATAATGTGCTGCCACATGGTCTTGCAACCACATCCTTTACATCAAGGGACAAAGACAGAAGGCACCTCATGAGTCACGGCCAAATTCCTTTCTGGAGAAAATATGCACAAGCAGAAAGCCCTTCTAGAAAAAATACATACACCAAGTTGGTGTTCAAGTACACTTGGCAGCAAGGATTCTCTTCCCAAATGAACAAACTCAGTAAAGCATCAGGTTTACTGGAGTCCCTTGTAGGCAAACATCTGGAGATATCTGCCATGCTGGAGCGGCACAGCATACTTGGCAAGCCTCCCCATCACACAGAGCCCTGCTCTGGCTCTGGGGAAAGCAGGAGGGCAGTTGCACAATCACAGTCTGGCTGCAGATGTGGGCGATTGCTCCTTCCAGGCAGCCTCATCAGGTGTCCCCTCCCACTCAGAGTGTTGACACACAAAGCTGTGCCTCTTGCAAATCCAGTTCGGTGTCCACACACACCAGGCTCTATCGGATTACCCAGATAAAGCCGCGGATTTAATGTTATTGTTATTAATGCCAGAAGTGCAGATTTGGGCCTGCGTGGGCACATACGACCTGCCCCTTCAGCAATCTCATTAGAAGGCAACATCCTGACATGCCTCATACCCAGAGGATCAGGAACCCCAGCACCCCAATGGAACAGGGAAGGTGCAGCTGGGGAACATGGAGAGTGAATCTTCCAGGAAAGCTCTCAGTGCCTTCAGAAGTTGCTTCTTGTAAACACAAAGTTAAACTATTTAGCAGCTTCTCAGTCCTTGAGTAGATCATCTCAAGGTCAATTAACTAAGTCAGATATCAAGAAAGAAACTACAGTATCCAAGTCCAAGGATGAACCTCAGCCACTGAAACAGACATGTATTAATAAGCCCAGGACAGACACTTAGCCCTCTGTTCTTCTCCCCTTGCCACCAAAACAGCAGGTCAAACCCACAAGTCAGAAAACCAGTAGCAGGTCACAGTGCTGGTCTGCCTTCACTCCCTGAATTTTGACCATTACCCAGGCTCAGAGCAGATTAGCTGCCCCTGTTTTAACTTCTGCACAGCAGCTGTACATTGGCAAGCCAGCGTGCCACTTAGCTAACCTCGCAGCAATATCCTGCTGGAATCAGTGCCATGTGTGCAGCCCTTCTGCCCTTCCCCTCTCAGGCTGCAAACCGAGCTCTGCTGGCGAGATCTGAAATGTGCATGTGCCTGAATCAATACCAGAATCAAGTCTGGGGCTGAAACCACTTACAACTGCCTGTCTGCTCCTTGCTGCAAGAGGGACACAGCACTTCGAAGCCACTGTGAGGTACCAGGGAGGGAAGCAATGCCCCAGCTCAGTGAAGATTAAACACGTTCATTAGTCTGGTTCACTCCCACCCTCAGCTCTGCTGCGTTCCAGCTGGAAGTGCACCACATGCCACATGGACAACCCCAGAGCATTAACAGGGAAACTGTGTGGGACACCAGGCAAGGCAGCCAAGTGCTGAAGGCAGCAGAGCAGAACCCTGACAGGGAGGCTGGAGGGTGAGAGCACAGCCTGCAGCAGCTCATGCCTATCATCTCACCCCAGAACACCAAGTCCAAGAGACTACATTTCCTGCCCACAGGCATCAAGCCAGGTACTTTCTGGATTCACACAGGCTCAAAACCTCTTTTCAGCACAAGGGTCAACAGGTTTCTTCTGCAGCTGTTCAACAGTTTACAGGAATTAGGACACAGGCACTAATTCTCCCAGTTCAGCTTACCCCTTACCAGCCAGTCCACAAAGTTTTAGGCACTTCTTTACATGGGCACCCCTTGAACCTTCAAGTGCCAGATGTACTAGTGCCCTAGGATTAGTATGCAAGCAAACCCTCCCTCATTCTCCACCTTTAATAACATGAGTGGTTTAGCCTTAAAATAAGATGGGGAGACTGTATCTCAAAAGAGATAATCTCCATGCAGAACTGCTGACAACACAGCACAACCCCATCCATTCCTCACACCCAATGTCCCAATTGCTCCACAGTAAAGACCAAAGACTACAGTTTGGAAGCATTTCAAGAGTCATTATTCTCTTCCCACTGAGAAGCAATGCTGCTTTCCCTGCAGCACAGCTCACCAGGCTGCACTACAGGCTCAGGGATCCTGAAGCACCACATGACAATGAATTAGGGTACCTGGGCAGGAACTGCATTTGGGCAAACTCCAGGGCTTACTTCAAACCTCCAAACACTGTAGTTAGAACCCAGGCATTTTTCACATCTCTACATTAAGTAGAGCTTGATTTACAAGAGGCCATTCAAGCCAGAATTTATCCACAGTGAAGTCTGCAAAAGTTTAAACTAAGAATTCTTAAACATCTGAGACCAATGTAGCCTTCTCATGTAGAGAACGGCTTGGCCTTACCCCTTACTTGCTTTTCTTGGCTGTTTACCATCTGTGGCTCACGTTCTTTAGAACTAAGTTGTTTCTGCAGTTTTTGTGCAACCGAGTGCCTTTGTACATTTATGGTGTCAAGGCCCCATCTGGGATCTCCTCAGGACAGATTCCTGACTTGATAACATACCAGCTCTCCAAAGAAAGCAGTTTGAAACTAACATCTACACAGCTGCTCTGACTTAGAAGCTTCATCAAATGCCCCTCCCAGGCTAAAAGAAAAAGCCCATGTTTGGTAACACCATTCAGACATTACCACCTTCTGCCCCAAAGCTCTCAAGCCAAAGTTGTTGCTCTCACTTTGAAATCAGGCAGATGGTGGTGGTGGTGGTTGTTGTTGTTGTTCTGGTTTTAAGTATAAAGCTTTCTCCCTAAAGAGAAAGCCCCACACTTCCTTCTCCTCTTAAAAAGCTTTCTCCTCCCAGGGAAAGTTTTGCAGGTTAACAGCCTTACTATCACACAGTAGCAGCACTGCTTCAGCTTCATGTCTTTCTATGTTCTGAAAGAGAAAAAAGTAGCAGAACCATAAGACAAGGAAATGTCAGTGGATAAAACTCTTCAGGGTCAAAGAAAAAAAAACCAAAGCAAAGGCAGGTGGCTAATTCTCTGTTAAGAGCAGAAAGAGATGCTAAACTGATCTTCAGTGCTGCTTCAGTACAACAGAAAACCAGAAGGGAGCATGACAAAACGTTTAGCACGTGAATGAAGCACTAGAGAGCTGATGCCATGCCAAGCCCCCCACTCCTCACCATGGCACTTCCACCTCCTGGAGAGATAAGGCATTCCCCACCTTCTCCATCCCACTGCCAGAACGAGCCACAGGGCCGAGCCCGTTAAATCAAACCAGTATTAGTGTCCATCCCAGCTGCGGGTAACCGCACCAGAGCAGCATTAGCTTTATTTTCTCCCTTTTTGAAAACCCTAGTGCAAAGTCCAGTGACAGAAGCGAGGCCACACAGCAAGTCAGATGTCTAGAGAGGATCAGCCCCCAGCTGTCCCGGGCCTGTGGCCCTACACTCATCCCTCCAAACCACGCTCCCTGGGGCACACACAACACTGTCACATTGTCACAAGCACCAGCTGGCCTGGAGAGCTCTGGACTGTAAAGCCAATCCCAGGCATGGCACCTGTGACAAAGAGCTGTCCCCAGCAATCACAAGACAGCACCAGCCACCCATCTAATCATTCAGCACTTGCATCTGCTCATCCCACTGGTCCAGGTCCAGAGCTCAAGTGTGTAGTTAACATGCAAAGAAACTGCCCTTCTCTCCGTACTGTTTCCGGAGACAGGAGCTCTGCCAAGGAGCCAGCCTTGGGCTGGGACAGTGTAAGTTTTACTCAATTTCAGCTCAGGAGTAGGACATTATTCACGGTTCAGCTGACTGTTCTGTCATTACCTTACTCACTGCCTTTACACACTGGGAGTGGACCTCCACACAGCATCCAGCTCACACCAGATCCATTCTGCTGGGCAAACTCTACTGGATTTCCTTCCCCTACAATCTACAGAGTTGAGGCAGCTTGTACCACCCCACAGCTATGGAAGAAAGTAGTTCTTCTACCAAATTAACACCCAGAATGAGGATTTTTATACTTGCTGCATAAAAACACTTCTTAGTCTGGAAGAGAACAATCCCAGGAGTTACCAAAGCATCACCTTTGAGGGCAGAGCGCTACAGATTAAAAGGGAATCAGTGCTTTAGTAGTCTCTAGGAAAACACACAGTCAACAGTGGCACATTTTCCCCACCATGTGCTTGGATATTAGCATTTTTAAGCTATATTTTCTCACACTCAGCAGAGTGCTTGGCCATCATCTGTAGCACACATCCCCTCTTTGCTAAGGATAACTGTGCTCTTCCCCCAGCATTTGCGGACGGAAACAGTGGCAGCAGTGGCAGTTACTCACATGGAGTAAGTCAAGGAAAGATTTTTTGTTGCCCAGAGCAGTGCAGTAACTGGAAGTGAGTCAACACCTTGACATGAGCCCATTCTGCAATGGCCACCAGCAAAGCAAGCCAGGGAGTGCAGCTGGTGACAGACACTTACTCACTCTCATTCTGCAGGCATCACATGGCTTTGTCTGAAAGCAACCAGTGTCTAACCTGGGACTTGGCAAGTTAAGCTGTCGGTACAAGACACATCACACCCCTGTAAACACAAAGGAGCAGGGCAGCACCTCCACAGCCAGCCACATACAGCAGGTTTGGGAAATTAAAATCATACCAAAACACAGCTTGTTAGCTAATTCATGAAGGTCTAGCCAGCTGTTTCTCCACTGCTATAATGCAATATTACTTACTAGTTAATACATGTACGAGCCTCCTTCCACAGGACATGAAGATAAGCACAGCCCAGCTGAGATCATCTCATTGATACTCCCTGCCAACACCAGTTAATCCTCACTCCTTGTCAACACAAGCCCTCGGTGACTCCACATTCAGTCAGTACATGTATACTAAAGCCCAATATTATAAGCACCATTTGCATTGGCCTCTCAGAACCTATTAGGTGCCAATTCCAGTGTATTCAGTGGCACCAGCCACAGAATGTGACTGAGAGACAAACCTCAGACAGGCACAGCACATACTCCTTCCCACATCTTATTTATTTCAAAAAATACATTGTGACTTGGAACATTACCTGTCAGCACAATCTACACTCAGTCACAAACCCTGGCATAGTGTCATGACTGGCTCAGTAGCTACAGATTTTTAATTCCAGTAATTTAATGAATTCTTAATTAGCCCTCGCAAGGCAGACTTGACAAGACAAGCAACCCTTGCAGACTGCTTTCACTTTTTTTGAGGAAAGGAAATAGGGACCAGGGTATAAAATACCAAACCAGACATAGGAGAGCAACAAGCCGAGCACATTCTCCACATGCAGCAGCAGTGAAGTGACTCCACACAGACCCAGCACGTATCAGCTGGCCAGTTCCTGGAACACAAGCCCAAGTCTCAGAAGTATCCAACAAAAGTTTACAAACAAGCTCCAAACCACATTATAGTGCACTTCAGTAACCTCTAAAGCAGAGGAGAGAGGCTGCAAAAGCCCTTTGCTGATGCACTGGAAGAACCTGATGCCCCCCCGAGGAATACACTGCTGGAGTTCATCCCTTGCCTTTAAGGGGGGAGAGGAGTAAATAGCTTGAAATTATGCATCCATCATCACAGCTCCTGAGAGCCACGGCAGGTCCAGTGGCCAGGCACAGTGACAGGGCACGGGGAGACAGGGCACTTCCCACCGGCTGGGCAGGGGAGAAGCTCCTCCACTTCTCACCATCACCATTCACTTTGTAACATGTAGCACAGCTCCATCACATTCCCAGTAGTTCCCTTATCAACTCTCCACAGAAATACCCATCCTTGTAGGCTGGACCCATCCGTCTTATGGCCAAATCTCTTTTACTGCAAGCCACTGGCACAGGAATCAGATGTTAGAGGGCTGAGGAAAGCACAGATTACTCCTGGAACAAACGGCTCATAAATTCATCCTGCACTGTTACCGGGGGAAAAGAGTTGATCCTTCTCCAAGGTAGCAACTCCCATTTTTATAATCATTTCCTAAAACTTCCTTATCTTGAGCCATGGCTCAGACAATTCTCAGGTCTCAAACCAGACACGGCCACCAGCAGCCCACTTCAGTCAGGGAATAAGGAGAACACATGGCACACTCCAGCAGGAGGCTACAGCAAGGCTGACCTCTCCGCACAGCAACAGCCTCGGCCCTGCAGACACAGGATTATGTAAGTCCCCGCTGTATTAGCACAGCTTTATGTAGCGAGAAGAGACACACATCCCTCAGACCTGGCACGGTGCGCTCCAGAGACCCCCGCTGGAACCACAGACACCGAGCAAACGCAACCCCCGCTTCCTGAGCCCCCCCGGAGGCATCTGAACCGACATTAGCAGTGTTCGCTTTCCAAAGCCGCACAGCCGCCCCCTGGCAGCCACCGGCGCGGCGGGCGCCCCGTTATCCCCGGAGCGGCGGGACCCCCGGGCACGGAGCGGCCCCGGCCCCGGCCCCGGTCCCGCCCGGGGGATGGAGCAGCCCTGGGGATGGAGCAGCCCCGCTCAATACGCGGCCCCGGTCCCGGGGATGGAGCGGCCCCGCTCAGGGCGCGGCCCCGGCCCCGGCCTCGCCCCAGCGCAGCGCGGGGCAGCCCCGAGGCTGGCAGCGATCGCGGGCAGGGCGAGCCCGCCGGGAGGGGAGCGCCAGAGGCCGCGGCAGCGCAGCCCCCCCCGGGCCCGCCCGCCCCCGCCCCGCTCCTACCGTGCCCGGGCTGCCCGGCGGGCCGTGGCGGCGGCAGCAGCAGCAGCCCCGCCGCTCCTCGCCATCCCCGCACCGGGCCGGCCAGCCCCGCGCCCGCTGCTCCCGGCGCCCGGCG
>JAWWEU010000055.1:6467580-6485100 GCA_035583155.1 Acropternis orthonyx | reverse complement strand
GGGGCGCGCGGGGCGGCGGGGGCGCGCGGGGCCGGGCGGGAGATAGCGGCGAGGGTCGGCCGGGACCAGCGCGGCCACTCGGGGATTTAATGCTTATTCGTTCATTATTTATTTATTTATTTATTTATTTCTATTATATATTATTTTGAATATATATTATTTTGTTATATAGTATATATTATTTTATTATTGTTTTTATTTTGTCTATTGATGCATTTATTATTATTTGCATATAATTATAATTGATTCTGTGTATTTCTTTACTTATTATTTATTATTTTTATCATCATTATAATTTATTGGTGTTATGTATTTATTGATTGATTACTTATTATTTTTAATATCAGTATAATTTATTGATTTTACGTATTTACTTACTTATTACTGATTATTTTTATTTCATATAATTATAATTTATTTTTTATTTATTTCCTTTATTGCTTCTTATTTAAGGCTCACTTGTTTGCCAGATTAAACCAGGGAAGTGCAATTCTGTTCATTTCAGTCTTTTTTTGTGTGTGTGTTTGTTTTTTCCCCAAAAGCAGCTTTGGGCCAAATGAGCCGCGGTGGTCTCTCAGATGACTGCTGTTGCAGTGCCCCCAGCGCAGGGGGTGGTTCGCAGCGCTGCTGCCCGGGGCAGGGGCCGGGGGATTGCCGTAAATGCCAGCCCTTACAGCAGGGGGGACCCGCAGCCGGGGCAGCCCAGGGGAGCCCAGTCCGCGCTGCTGGGTCATTGCTGCCGAGGGGTGACCGCACTCGGCGGCAGAGCAGGGGCCGGCTCCGGCGCTGAGCCCGCCGAGCTGTCAGGAGCAATCTGAGGGCCAAGGTGGGGTGGGTGGCCTGCTCAGTGCTCCCTTCCTCCTCACCCTTTCTGTCCACGCAAGTCAAGAAAATCCCCAAAGAGGACTTCAGCCAATGCAGGGGAAAAAATTCTGCTGAAACTCCCTGGGACAGTTGTTCGTATGTGCCTTTGTATCTCTGCAGGACTGAGGCACGAATTTGCTGGGCATATTTTGATGTCCCTGGGCAGTAGTTGCCATTGTGGTTCGTTGAAAAAACACATTCCCATCAGATTAAATTTATTGCTCTGGCTGACCAGAAACACCAGGGAGATTGTAGATACAGCACAAATATGTTCTTTCACACCCTGCAAGATAGAACTAGGTGGGTTTGTGTTAAATAGGTGCATATTTGGGTAGCTTTTTCAAAACTACACTGCTTAGATCTGGACCCGCCCCTATTTAAGTCCCCACTGATTTCAGCAGAAGCTCTTCGGCAATGTGTGTTCTGAAAATTTCCCCCTTTAGGTTTTTCCTGCAGAATACTGTTCAGGTCTTGGCCAGCTCTCAGCGAGACCTTGGGGGGAGCCCACACCCACCCAGAGACCCTGTGCGTGTTGCTCGGAGGGAGCTGAGGAAGGATGCTGGCTCTGCAGACCGGCTCCAGTGTTTTCTGTCTGCACACTTGCACCTTGTTGTGTGAATCCACTTTCTTTGTGGGGAGAGGGGAGTTCTCCCAGTTGATCTCCACTGTTCAGAAGATCCACTCCAGTCTCTCCTGCTGATGCCAAAGCTGTTAGAGGAATGTTCCAGGCATCCTTTAGCTGGAGAGCCAGACAAACTGAAGTGTTGTCTGGGGAAACTTCAGGACTGCTCAGAATTGGTGCTCTGTGGAACAGATCCTCCTTTACAGTAAATCAATCTACCACTCTCACTAAAGGGCACCTACTCGAAGTGCTTTGTTGCATTACTGTCAGGGTGGGTGATTGCTGTAATGTGAGAACCTGGCTGGTGGGAGTGGGGCAAAGGCTGGGGTGGATTCGTAACCTCGACAGGCAGTGCTTAAGGAGATGACTGACAGTAGCTCCTGACGTCTAGAGATATGGATGGGGAAGTTTTCTCTTTCCCTGAGACCTTTTCCTGCCCATCTGCTGTGGCTCAGTGGAGTAACAGGGCAGTGGCCGGAGCCAGGATTCCGAGGGAAACCCAGGATCTCACTTGGGGAGACTCAAAAGCAGGTCCTCCTTGGCCGGCAAAGCTGCGGCTCCCCAGGCTCAGCACAGCATGAGCAGCTTCTGTGGCTGCAGAGACATGTCATTGCTGAGTCCAAGAATGTTGTGAGTGACGTCTGAGAGCTGTCCAGGACACCCAGGAGGTGGGAGCCTGCCTGGGAGTTCGGCTGCTCTGCTGACTCCTGGTACCTGCCCGACGCCCTGCTCAGCACTGCGACCTCTCCCCGGGCACCTTGCACAGATATGAGCTTTTGGGGGCTGCTCACAGGCTGGCATTTGCCTGTGCGCTGGTTCCAGGTGGGCAAGGGTTTCCTGCTCAAACAGAGATTCCTGTCCTTCACAACAGGAGGGAGAAGTGGGGTGGAGGAGGTGGAAGAGCAGCAGGGAAGCTGGAGGAAACCAGACATGACAAGTGCTGAAGCAGAACTTTTCAGCTTTGTGGTGGCTTCTAGCCAGATGAGATCACAGCTCCTACGGAATCTTGTCTCCTTTTATTTCCTTAATATTTGACTTTCTTGCTTCCTTAAGAAGCAGGATTTGCTACTCTTCAATCACTTGCCTTGAACACTGTCTACGTCTCAAACAACAGTACAAACAGTGGCAGAGGGTGGTGACTGACAAGGGCCAGTGTTTATGGCCTACAATGGAATCCCTCTAAGCCTTTTTCGAGAACTAACTGGGGATGGAGCTTGGATTAGCAGAGACTTTTCCAGCTCCCATCCTTGTGAATTTATGCTAAGATTAATAAAGGGAAGGTGGGAGGATGAATGACTTGGCATGCCTGCTTTCTTGCGGTCAGCATTCAGTGCTGTAGATTAGCTCTGGGATCTGGAAGGGGATGAACATCCACCTTCTGGAAAAGGGGTCCTTTTTGGCTGTCTGAAGTTAAGCATCTAAATCCTTTGCACTCCCAGCACAGACTCTCAGGCTGGTACAGACTTTGTAGATGTGCTTTATGCCTGACTGACACCGACCTTGCAGCAGGAGTCTGGCAGACTGAAGCAATAAAGGGGATCCTATAGCTTTGCATTTGGAGGGGGGTGTGTAGAGACAGGCAGGCACAAAACACACAGCCCTCTGTGCCCTGGGGAGAGCAGGGATGATTGAGAGCAAACACTCTGCCCGGAAACACGTCCGTGCTGCATGCAGGCTCTGCCTCTGGGAATTAGGGGAGACAATGCAACAGATAGTGAACAATGAGCGTCTGTAATGGACAGATACAAAGCCAAAGTAACCCAGTGTGCTGCAGAACAGAGAGACAGGCTGTGAAAACAGCAGCCTCATGAGGTAGAAATCCTGCCAAGCCTGCTTAGAGGACAATCAACAAACCCTTCTCAGCTGGAAGATGGCTGGATGTGGTGGAAAAGGGAGTAAGAGAGGGTGGGACAGAGGAGGAAAAAGAGACAAACCCCAGGGACACTTTGTAGGGAAAAAAAAAAAGCAGTCAGTTGCTTTTGGTCTCCTCTTGTGAATTGAGATGTCAACACACTTTGCTCGCTGCAACACAAGCAAATGAGGCTGTTGAATGAAATTAAGCCCTTTTCCAAAAAACAAACAAGCAAACAAAAAGTGAGACCTAAATATTTTGCTTTCCATTCACCTGGAAAGCAGAGACTTGCTGTGATGTCTCCTCTCACTGCTCCTTTGCCTTTCCACTGCAGCACAAGGTGCTGGATGTGAAAATGCCTTTAAGAATGGGAAATACGTAGCTGGAGCACTTGGATGCAGAAGATACTCCACTTGCAGTTCTCAGCCCTGCACCGTGCGTGGCTCAAGGGCCAGCAGCAGGGTCGGTGTCAGCTGTGCCCGTCTGTGCCTCTGGAAAACGCTCCTTTTGCAGGACAAGGCTGAGAAAAGCGGCTCCAGCGGCTGCTGCAGCACGAGGGAGCAGCACCCTCTGCTGCTGGCAGACCTGTCTCGGAGCACCTCTCCGCCTGCACACACCTACGTGCTGCCAGAGGGCAGCTGAGGAGCAGCACCCGCAGCGATGCCCCCCTGCCAGTCACACCCTGCAGCGTGGGGGCCTTGGTTTGCCAGGCACTTGGGTGGTGCCAAAACACAGCTCTTGGCAAAAGGAGGTGCCAGGCAGCCTCTGCCTGCGGCAGGTAACAGCAGCGGGAAAATTTCAGCTGCTGCTGTTCCCGGCTGAGACTGTTTGATGAACATGACTCGATACACACTGCAGGGATGAGGCAGGATAAAGCTCTCCGGCAGCCTTCCTGCAGCCTCTTGCAAACCTTTCACATGCCCACGAGGCAGCTGATTCTCTCTTGCTGCACAGGAGAGGAAAGGGGAACTCAGGCAAGGAGGTGACTCACGCCCAGTGAGTCAGTGGCAGTGCTGCCCCTTTGGCTCTGCTCTAACCACGAACCACCAATTCCCACGGCGCTGGAACACCAGGAAGGTGTCCCGACTCCTCCCACCCCCAGGCAATCCCACCATGGGGCACACAGCCTGCTGCTGCACCCCTGGCTCCCTAGGTAACTGTGGGATGATGCAGGATCCAGACAGTTACATGAATCCTGGTCACCCTTGTTTTTTCCCCC
Organism: Acropternis orthonyx; assembly: GCA_035583155.1. NCBI lineage: Eukaryota > Metazoa > Chordata > Aves > Passeriformes > Rhinocryptidae > Acropternis > Acropternis orthonyx. Next base: position 6,480,543 of record JAWWEU010000055.1, on the reverse strand, counting down.
CACTCTTCTGCTGCAGACCTTTTGTTTTCCCCCCAAATTAAGCTGTTTAACATCAATCAGGTCTATCCCACAAGCACATTCCCAAATGGGATATGTACACCTCAGACAGACACAGAGTGTTTGGTCTCTCCATCCCGTTTCCTCCCTCTCCCCAAACACAAGCTGCCCTTTTCCTTGGCATCTGACCCCGGTTTCCCCTCTTCATGGGGGGAAATAACCTACACTTGGTACTGGCTTCAGCTCCAGCCAGAAACAGACATTTGAGCTTCCATTCCATTCCCTCCTCTCGTCTCACTGTCTCTTCAAACACAAGAACACTGTGCCAACCCTTTTTCTTACCCACCTAAGAAAACTAAAGCATGAAAAACGGCTCGAATCCTGTTAAAAACATCCTGGGATCTCCAGAAAGGATCCCGCCGGTGTCCATGCACGGGTCTCACTCCAGCAGCAGCCACACAGCACCGGGATTGTTCTGTGGGTAAGGGGATGCCCTTTGGGGAAAAGATGAGGTGATGTCTGGTGGGGGAGGCACCAGGACAGGGTTCCTGGGGGCAGTTCCTGTGCCCAGAGCGATGTGCTGGGGGAATGCACCGGCCTGGCAGAGCTGTGCTTGCAGGGAAGCCGGTGCTGCATTGCTGCAGGACCCCGTGCCAGCTCTGCAGGGGGAGCAGCCGGAGTGAGCCGCATCCAGCCACCTGACCCACAGACATCTCACCAGGCAGCCTGTGCCAGGACTGCCCAGGCTCCCCCAGGGTGCTCTGCTTCGCTCTCATCCCTCTGTCTCTGGTCTTGCCCGTTTTTAGGCAGTGGCCACTTTTTCAATCACCTTTTTCGGAAGAAGGCAAGAAACCACATCCCTGGCAGTGAATCTGGAGGCACAAATCCTACTAAGGGTTGCCCTGAGCTGTGGCCAAAGGAGAAGTTGAGCACAGCACCAAAAAAATTCGTTTTAAAAAAGCATTAAAACACTGAAAATTTTGCCTCTTTTCCCACCACTGCCTCTGCTCCCTGTGTCTGGGGAGGATTCACTGATCCCGTGACTGCCGGAAGTATCTCTCTTCAGTGATGTGCAATGTAAACTGGAACAAAACCATCTCTAAACTAGAATTAAAACACTCCTGATGTGGATAGGAAAAATACTATCTAGGACAATACTGTCCCAGCCCTATGTTAACTGTTAAATCTCCTCGCTTGTACAGCCATCTTCCAATGTATGGGTCACTCAGACAATTCAGCACTAGCAACAGCATCAGAAAGCACCATAAACATGTCTCAGCAATGCACCTGGGACACCCCAGGGAGCACTGGAGAGGGCTGGGATGCTGAAAATCCCCCGTCCCTGGTACTACAGCAATGCTGTGCTGCATCAGCAGCGCAGGAATCCACTGAAACCCCCCAAGTGAGTGACAGTGCCCTTCCAGCCGCATTGGGAACGAGCAGTTGTGAATCAGCAGGGCTGCAGCAAGAAAACATCTGACTTAAATCCTCCCATCCTCCTCTTGCCAGGAAAACGAAGCCTTCCCCTGGGGCACTGGGATGAAACTGCTGTGCTCCTCCTCCCCTTTCCCAGGGCCCTGTGCCTGTTCTTTCTGGGGAATGCAGGGGCCAGGTGAGACTTTCGGGTTCTGGGCAGGAGCATTTGGGCACCAGCTGAGCTGGACTCTGCTCTGGGACAGTCCCCAGTGCCCTCCCAGCCAGAGCCAGGGCACAGCTGCTGCTCCAGCTTCAGCTGCAGCATCTCAGCTCGCAGATCAGAACAGATTAGGGCTGCAAAAGCAGCTCCCCAGAGCCCGTGTTATTGAGCAGCTCTGCACTATGGTGACAGTAGCTATGGAAATGCAACTCAGGGAGTAAATGTGCATCAGGGCTGCCTCCCTTGAGGCCGGGCCATTCCAGGGCCCTGCACAGCATCAGGTCATCTTCTCACCTTAAAAGGGCTTTGGCTGCTCCTCTGGTTTGAAAAGTCCTGGCCTTGTTTGGATGAGACACCAAAAACCCCAAGAGTCAGAGTGAACACTTAATACCACAGCTACATTGTTCACTTTGCACAACCGAAACTCTAAAACTTCACTCACCAAGAGAAAACCCAGAATGACCACCCATCTTTGGAAGAAATTAAAAGACACTGCTTGTTATAAACTATTTATTTTTTATAAATATAATTCTTCATTCATTAAACAACATAAAAAGAATCACAAAACTTTACTCATGGGAAAATAAGATTTTACAATTTTATAAAAGTTGAAGTGAAAAATGAATTATTTCCAGTGTTAGTTTTCTGTAAAACATACAATCACACCATTGAATTGTAGGAATGCACTTGACATTTAAAAAATTAATAGAATTTATATCAATAATCACTTAAGGGAGAAAAAGACTGTAAGAAGTTACTCCATGGAGTTGCTTTTGCAAAGGAAGGTTAATACAAGCTCTCAAGAAGGTGCACACATCCTATTAATAGCTCTCACAAAATAAAAATAGCACTGCTTCCCTGGCCTAGAGCCCAGTGCATTTCTACCATTCCTCCTCATCAGATTTGTTGTTCATTTAACCCTTCTGATCCACAGCCTCCCTCTTTCATAAATTTTGTGTATTCAAAAATATTTGTTTTTCATGATAAAAATAATAAGGATTAAAGAATTTAGCAGGAATTATCTGTGTAAAAAGAAAATATAGTTCTGAAACCCCCTCCACTTAATAAAATCTAGAACGCATTTGGGGATGACCCACCAGATAGAGACATCACAAATAAACTTGATTTTCAGCTGGAAAGAACAGAGGCTCCCTGGGAAAAAACCCATGTGCTTACTTAAAAGTGCAAATAAACCTCTCAGTGTTTATTTCAGAAGGTGCCACCCAGATATTAACGAGCAATTGTGCAAAAATAAGAAAACACCAATGCCACAGATCCCTGTAAAACAGTAATAAATTCTGTCATTCATAACAGCACAGTTACTCTCATACTGGTCATTTTTTCAATAAAACTTGTTCCCTTATACCAAACACAAAAGAACTGGAATGAGGTTGATATGGATATTTTTGTTTAAAAATACAAAGATTATGGTGGAACTCATGGACAAACCAGGCCTAACCCATGTTGCTCTGCCCAGCCGTTCCAGCCACTGGGGGGTATTTGGAACCAGTGTTTGCTACAGCTCCTCTGCAGAGAGGGTTATTCCAGTGAACTCCTGGATAACATGCTCTTTTTCCAGACTCCTCCTTCAGCACATCCCCTGGGCAAGCAAGTCCTGCAGCAGAGCCTGCAGAGCTCCCCTTGGCCCTGCTCCCTGTGCCCCTCTCCCTCCTCCCCTGGGGTTTATTCCACCCTTTGCTGTTTGTGCTGGCAGTTAATCCTGCCTGTGACCAGGACACAACTTAGTCACAAACACTCACAAGAGAGGGAGAACCAGCCACCCCAGCTGTCAAAGCAGAGCAGCTGTGGCACTAAGCTCAGGGTAAATAACCCACTGGAGAAGAGCACAGACAATCTGGGGGCACAACAAAAGCAGGGGACACCCCTTGTGCGTGGCAGCATTCTGGGAAGATGAAAATCAGGAAGCCAAGAAGGGGAAGGGGAGGTCTCTGGGTAGGCCTGGATGTCTCCAACCCTTCCCCTGAGCAGCAGAACCACACACAGTTCTAACCCCTCTCCCTGCTGTCCTGGCAGAGGTGCACTTCGCTGGTTCCCCGTGCCTCAGGGATGTGTACAGAGAAAATCCCCTCCCTGACACATCAGTGTCCACGAGTTCAAACAGCACCACCACCACCTGCAAACAGAGGCACTGCCCCAGTGTGTGCTGTAGGGATGGACATGTTGGGACTTTATACAGCTGCCTCCCTCCCACAGAAATTTTATAAGCTGCTGAATGACGCTGCAAGCTTCAGTTCTGAGGACAGGAAGGTTCATTTCAGAGAATGAGGCAAAGACAGCTAAAGAAAACATTTTTTTGCAAGCTAAACCAAACAACTCCTCTGAACACCAAGCTCTTGCCTCAATAATTATTGCACTTCTGGCAAACAACAGCTCTGTGAGCTGCCATATTCCTCACCCTGTCCCCATTATTTTAACCACCCAAAAAGCAGTTTGTCTTCCTTCCCCATCCCCCGTGGTATCAGCCACCCACTTAATGAAAGCAGCAAATTCCTGCCTCAAAACTCAGCCTCTGCTGCTGGGCAGTTTGCAGAGCTCAGGACTGCAGTGAGCTCGCAAATCAGTGCCAGCATTCAGGGGCCACATGGCACAAAAGCCAAGGGGTGTCTGTGCTCCCAGGAGAGCACCAGGATGGGCTGCACAGATCCACGTGCACACAACCATCATTTCACATCATTCCACTGGCCCAGCCAGCCTGAGCGGGGCACAGGGGGAACGTGTTGTTATTGTCTTTTAGCCTGAGAATTACATAAAATTTTAAAAAATTTGGCAGGTAGTTAATTTAAGAAGTCTCCCATAGTGCCTGCGAGGTAGTTGCACGCCAGTAAGCAAAAAAGCCTGACAGGAAAACTGAGGCACTTCAAGGTGAGGTAATTTGTCCAAAGTCACAGTTGGAATCCCTGGTGGAGCCAGAAATGCTGCCCTGGGCTCTGGGCTCCTCCTGAGCCTGAACACCGAGCCCAGCTCCCTCCAGGCTCCAGTGTCGGAGGCACTGCGGGCCACGGGTTTCCCAGAGGGTTGGAGGAGCCTGTCAGAGATGAAGCTGCTGCTGGCAACAGGAAAACATGGACACTGTGTAGGAAAATCCAGGCTGTAAAGGCCACGCGGAGAAGGGAGGAGGGACAGCGTGAAGGCATCACCCAAGCAGAGCTTCATAATCCACGTACCAGACGAGCTGGCCAGAGCTGGGGCTGACGCCCGAGATCGGCCACTTCCTGGGCTCGTTGCCCACCCTGCTGAGCAGGGTGGTGATGTTGTGCTTGCCCTTGCCCAGAACCAGCACAAACACCTGCCTGGCCTTGTTGATGAGGGGCAGGCTGAGGCTCATCCTCTGGTGAGGTTTGACGGGGCTCTCCGTCAGCACCACCGTGGGAGCCCCTTCGAGGCCGGTTTCGGAGCGGGGGAAGAGCGAGGCGGTGTGGCCGTCGGTGCCCACCCCCAGCAGCACCAGGTCGAAGCTGGCGTTGGCCACCAGGGCCGCGATGTCCCTGGCGTAGAGCTCCGTGCCCCTGTCCTCCTCCACGCAGAGCCGGCGGTGGAGGTGCACGGGCATGGGGTGGATGTTGAAGTAGGGCAGCCTGACGCGCTGCAGGAGGTGGCTGTGCAGGCTGAAGAAGTTGGACTCGCCGTGGGTGAGGGGCACACAGCGCTCGTCCACCAGCCAGATGTGCGTGTGCTTCCAGGGGAAGGCGTAGTGGTGCCTGGCCAGCTGCTGGAACAGGGCCACGGGGCTGGAGCCGCCCGAGAGGGCCAGGTGGAACTGCCCCGAGCGTGCCACGCTGCCCAGCGCCGCCCGCTCCATGTCGGACGCCAGCTGGGAAATCAGCTCCTCGGACCACGCCGAGACCAGGGGGCTCTGCCGGAATTTGGACTCCACTGCCCTGTAGTCACTTGGCATCTGCCTGCCGGGGCTCAGCAGCTCTGCTGGCTCTGCCAGGGTGAATGCCAGCCCCCCACTCACCATTTCAAAGTCGAGGAGGTGCTGATTGTCCACGCCCCCGGGGTAGAGGCGCGGGGGCTGGTGGGAGGTGCTGTCCAGCAGCGGTGTCCAGAAAGCCCAGGAGGCCAGCAGGTTCTCTGTGGTGATGAAGAAATCCTTCCTGCCATGGTAGATGTTGGAGATGAGGACAGAATAGGCATCTCTCTCTCTCACAGGGCTGTACACATAGAAATCAGAGAGTGGCTGTCCAAAAACGTGCAGGTCTGACCGAGCCACGGCTTCTTTCCAACTGTCCTTGGGCATGACAGGCCGGAAAAGGTTCCTGCTCACCAGCACTGCGGGGGTGTTGAGTGCCCCGTGCCCGAAGTAGAAGATGATCTGCTTGGCTTTACACTGGCTGTGCCCTGCATCCCTCAGGGTCTCACTCTGAGGGCAGTAGGCCCTGTTCTTGAAGAGCACACGGGCATAACCTACCCGTTCATCCAGAGCCTTCCCAGAGGTGAGGAGGAAAGGGACCCCTTCCCAGCGCAGGCTCTCACTGCGGATCCGCACACCTGAAACGACAGGGACCTCAGCTTCCCAATCAAACCTGAACAGCAAGCAGTTTTGGGGGGATCTACAGGTGCCCACCATTCTCCTTCCTCAGCTCCCAGAAATCTTGGCAGCCACTGTGTCTCTTGCTCCGCTTTCAGCCCTTTCCTGACTTCACTGCCTAACTGCTCTCCAGTTACCCTGCTGTCCTTCCTCCCAGGTATCCCACTTGATTAGCCTCCTTTAATCTTGCAGGAGACCAGTTTCTGAACATGAACATCATTCAGACAATATCTTTAATGTTCAGAAGACACAGCATGGCTAGAGATGGTTCACTAACCACAGAGAACTGCAGAGCTTTACCCCTCAGCTGCAGAGAGCAACTTAACTCCATGAAAAGGCAAAGGAGTTTGCAGGCGACTTTTAAAAATACTGCAGAGATCTCACAATAATGGGACTTGGCTCTTACGGTTCCTGTTCACTGGATCACTGGTTAACTGGCATGACAACAGTACTGTCCTGTTCCAGCTCCCAGTCACCGTGCTGGTGGATGCCTGGAGACATCCCTGTGCCAGCAGTGAGGTCCAGAGTCATGGAGCTGGTAGATCACAGAGGGACTCACACCTCCTGCTCTCCTCAGCTCCAGACTGCTCCCCTCTCCAAGCCCTCACCTGCAAAGGTCGGTGTTGTGCTGACATAGTCCTGTGCCTGCTGCAGCTCCTCCCGGACCTGGCTGGCGTACGCCTGGTACTGGCCCAGCACGGCACTGTTCTTCTCCAGGCCCCACAGGGACTGGAAGCTCTGCAGCTTGTGCTGCAAGACCTCTTCTGCCCTGCTCACGTTGGCTGGGAGCTCCATGATCAGGAAGAGCAGGGCCTCTGTGAGGTGGTTCTGCAGCACGTCCCGGATGACTCCGTACTGCTCGTAGAAGCTGGTGCGGCCTGAGGACAAGGAGGAGGCCTTTAAACTGGTGTGGTTTGCTTGCAGTTTTGTCCTCTGCATGTATAATGTGTGTGCCAAGAACAGGAGCAGAGGCCTCAGCTGGTCTGCACCAAGCACCTCTTCTCCCAACCCAACAATTAACCTGAAGCAATCAAGCTCAGAGAAGTTGTGGACGTCCCGTCACTGGACGTGTTCCAGCTCTGAGCAGCCTGTCCTAGTGAGAGATGTCCCTGCTTATGGCAAGGGCATTGGACTAGGTGGTCTGCAAAGGATCCTTTCAACACAAATCATTCTATGATTCTCTACTAAAATAAAGATAAAAGTTTCCCATGGGACTGCTTGTGCTCCCCAGAGCCAAACACCCTCTCTTTGGGTGCTTACAGAGATGCTCTGCCTGACAGTCCTGAATGCAGAGGGCAGAAGGCAGCTCTGCAGCCGCAGCACTGGGCCTGGGACTCCACACAGCAGGCAATTCCACACAGAAAGCTTTGACAGAGTGGCTGGAAAGCAGGGTCAGAGCAGGGACTCCAAGAGCTCTGCAGCTACACAGCAGCTCCACAAAACAGCTACAGCTGCGCCCTGGCAATGAGCACTGCTCTCCACTGCCCCTTTCCCCCTGGTTTAACTGTCCTCAGAAGGTTCTGGCTGAGCCATGCCCTTGGGAGACAAAATCTCCTGTACAAAACCCTGCTTCCCTTTCCCTGCCTGCCTTCTTGTGCAGGTGGGGGCAGGGGGAGAACGACAGTGCACTTATAAGGAGACTCAAGCAGCTGCCTTTTTGCAATCCATGAGCAGCAGGCTGCAGACTGCATCACCCACAGGCTTCCCCTATTGATTCAGTTATCTCCTCTGCTCTAATCCAAAGGCACATTCATTAGTGGAATCAATGCTGCGGACTTGCTGGGAGCCAGGCTGCCAGCTGAGGCTGAAGAGGGGAAAAAAGACATCAAATGAAAAATTACAGAGTTGTTCAGAGCAGGGAGGGCATGGGGTGTAGCAGGGGCTGTGCAGAGATAACACCTCTCCCTAAATTTCTCTGCAGTGCATCCCCCTCCCACAAACAGGCCCGTGTGAGGTCTGGGCTGCCAAACCAAAGATCACTCCAAGTCTGATAAAATTGTATTAATTGAGTCTGTGGTGGCTGAGAGAGCGAGGAGGGAGGGAGGGGAGGAGGGAGCAGGGGAAGCGAGTGGAGAGGCAGCCCTGATGTTGCAGAACTGAGGGCACCTAATGTCCCCAAAGTGCTGCGGGTGGCAGTCCAGCCCAGGGAGCTTTCTGCTGAGCACTGCAGACGGATGCTGCAGCACTGCAGGGAGGCAATGCAGCCGTGTCCTTCAGCAGGAGACCCATGCTAGCAGCTCTGGGCTTGGGTTTGCTCTCTGCAATGCTCCTTCTTACTACAGAGAGGAAGGGAAAATAACAGGCAGACAAACACAGAGTGACCCGGGTACCTGGACTGACACCGACGAGCAGAGACGAGCAACATCGAGGCAAGAGATGTAAGAGCACCTTCCAAAGAACAGCAAAAAGGTACACTCAGGGTGAGCTTGGTAGCTAACAGCACAGGAATACAAAAGGGTTGTTGTTGTTACAACAACCAGATTATTGCTGCACTGAACTGAAGAGGCCTTAGATTGCATCAATTCCAAATCTAGTGCCTTTTACCAAGAATTAGGACGGAAAGCTGGGTGCAATGACCCCAGAGCTCTGCAGCACAAAAAGGTGGGGGATTCTGCCCCTGCTCCCAGATGAACTGCAATTGGAACCTTTTCTTGGAAGCAGCAACACTACCTGGAACTGAGTCAGTCTCTAGCACAGGAATTGCAGGACAGTCCCTCTCTATTTCCAGAGAGCAACATACCATACATTTTTTATTTCTGTACCAGCACTACCTCAAGGGCCACTTTCACATCATTAATGAACCTGCCAGTTCTCCTCCTTGTTCGCTCCCCCTGCACACTCTGCACACTCCGCTCACCAACCTTTAGCATCCACAGTCTCCTTCAAGACAATCTCCACTCTTTCCACATGATGTCCGTTCCAAATTGGATCCAGAAACTGGCGGTTCTGATCTCGGAAGGGCAGGATATGGGCTACAGCCTGTGAAGGGAAAAAGCCAAAGATCCCATAAAAACTCCCACAGTATCTCTGGCACAGTATCTGTGCCCCATCCAGCACTGGGCTGTGCCAGCAGACAGGCAGCACAGCACAGAGCACAGAGGCTCAGAGAAGAGAAAAGCAGCAAGGGAGCCTGCAGGGATGCACAGGGGGGTCGCCAGTGCCTGCCCAGGGCAGACATTAAAGGTCTTTCTGAGGCATTTTGAGGTTTCATGTGAAAAAGGCTGAACTACAAACTGCAAGGCACTCGCTTTATATCTGTCAAAGGACAAAGGGCTGAGTCAGACCATCCTGGGACTAATGAACACTTCCAAAGTGCTGAAATACATCAGTTCAGATGCTTATACCACCACTAAAGCCATCTGCTCTTTTTGGGACACACAAAAAAACAAACCAGAAGAAATCCCCCCTTAGTGAAGATGCTCTCCTTGCTTCTGGACATGCAGCCTTCTGAGTAAAACCCGGCCACAGTGCCATGGCTGGAACAGGCTACTTTCAAAATGTGACATCACATTCCTGTGAGGCAAGGATGGCATGTCCTTGGACACACTCCCTCTGGGACAACACAGCTCCACATCCTGAGCTGTCCCTGCAGCAGACCATCCTTCAGGCCTGGAGTGGAGCACAGGGCAGGAAGAAACCCTCTCCTAAGCATCCCACAAAACTAACATCCCATCAGCTCCTTATCATATCAAATCAAAAACTGCTTCTAGAAGCCATGGCTAAGCAGAGAGGCCTTTGAGTGATGAGATGGGAGAACTGTGAGAGGGGAAGGGAACTGGTTACTCAGTGAAATCAAAGCCCTGACCTTGGTGAGAAGACCAGATAAACTCTGCATCTCTGCTTCAGGCACACACAGAGTTCAACCCCACAGCCCAGGCTCCCTCTGGAGAAGGGACCCTCATCACTCCAGCAGGAGAAAGCCTTGCTTTGGTCTGCATGTCTCCTCTGCTCTCTAAGAGGACGGACAGCAGCACAGGACAGAAGAGTAATGATACAGGATTCCATGGGCAAATGGAGGCTTTGGATCATCCTGAGAGGCTCTGCCGGAATTTGAGAGGGGAGCAACGAGGGGAACAACACTCTCATTAGATGCAGAACTGCCACCCAGCCCCTCAGCCTGGCACGGGGCAGGGCTCACCTGCTTGCCAAGGTAGTGGTCCACGCGGTACATCTCCTCCTCCCTGAAGAAGCCGGAGAGCTCAGCAGCCAGCTGCTGGGCCGAGGCCAGGTCGTGGCCAAAGGGCTTCTCGAGCACCACGCGCAGCCAGGCCCCCGGGGCAGGCCGGCAGCTGCTGTTGATGTGGCGGGCGATCTCCGTGTAGGCAAAGGGTGGCACCGAGAAGTAGAAGATCCTGCCGGCCTCCCTGAGCCCCTCCTGGCGCAGCAGGGTCTCGATCTCCCTGCTCAGGGCAGTGTAGTTTTCGGCAGTCCTCAGCTGGTGGTACTGGCTCAGCTTCAGGAACTGGTCCTTGAGCACAGCACATCTGTTGGGAGCCTCATCCAGGGGGCAGGACAGCTCCTTCAGCACATCAAACATCAGCCTCTGGCCCGGCTCCAGAGCTGCCAGGGCAGCCCCGTGGAATGTGAAGCTGTGGCCACTGCTCACTTGGTCTATGTAGAGCTGGAACAGACCCTGCCACAGATACTTCTTGGCCAAGTCACCCGTGGCTCCCAGCAGCACCACGGAGATGTGGCCCTGGGAGGCTTCGGCCAGGGGTTGCAAGGCTCCCACGAACAGCACTGCACACAGGACCCTCCCCAGCATCTTGGCAGAGAGGGAGTGGGCCCAGGAACACTGGAAGGCAAGAACAGAAAAGAAAACGTGCCAATCTATGTTACAGCACTACAAAACACAAAGCAAGGTACCTGCTTTCCCATGGCTGAAGAGCCAGGGACGTCTGCCTGCAACCTCCACCCAACAGTCTCTCCTCCCCACCACGATTTGAATTGTGGCAGTATTTTGGGCTCTTGAAAAGCCTGCAGCCTCCTTTTGCAAAATGCAGACACACAGGAACTGAGGAAGCAGCCTCAATGAGCCCCACAAGCACATCAGTCCCCCAAGAGACAGTCCAGTACCCACTGCTCTTCTCCAGAGAGCTCAACAGGCTCTGTTGTGGTCTGTGAATGGAACTCCTATCCCCTCTCCCCGGCCTTCTGCTGCCTCCCCTCCCTCCCTTCCTCCCATGCTCTGTAACTCCACGTACTCCCTGAGGGATCCAGCAAACAGTGCTGGCAGTTCCAGAGGGCACAAATGTGGCTCCGAAGGTTTTTTCTGCACTCTAAGTAATTATTTGGTTTTCCTCCCCCTGCTGTGGGGTTATAACGCAGATGGCAAAGTTTCTCGGTGCAGGGGGGTGGTGTTTGCACTTGCCTGACCAACCTTTGTTCCAGGAACCAGAGCAGTTTGTCACACTGCCCACTGTACTTTGGCAGGCCCTGAGGCTGCACGAGACCTCGGCAGGTCCCACCGTGGAGTGGGAAGGGTTTGGGTGGGTCGAGCTTCTCCCCAGACTACAGCAGGGATTTAGCCAAGCAACTCCCTGGCAGAGTCAGTCACACGTATTCCCAAGCCAAGTGAAAGCCAGTTTCACAACACTCCCCGTTGCAAAATATTGAGCTGCACTGCCCAGAATAAGCACAGTAAACCCAGCAATGTTTGCTGCTTTCGTATCAGCTGATCACCACTGTTCACATTTAAAAAATAACACTCAAAAAACGCCCCCCCGCTGGCCAGAACAAAGTTAGTCAGGCTTCAGGACAAGACTCCTGGGCCTAACCCATATAAAATATTTAAGAGCTTAAACTAGTCAGTGGAGCCCCAGTTTGACAGGAGCTCATTTCAGGTCTTGCATGGCAAGAAAAAAGAAAAAAAGAAAAAAAGAAAAAAAGAAAAAAAGATTTGTTGTTACTGTTGCATCACCGCTGAAAAATAATTAACAGATGCACAGCCAGAAGAGCTGAACTCTGATGATCCTTTTGGGTCCCCTCCAGCTCAGGGAAGTTGATCCTGTGATAAATGCAGGGTCGCCCTGGGGTCCCTACGTGTAGCACAGGAAGGATGCGGGTCCCGTGGGTGTGGGTGCCCGGGATGCGGGTCCCGTGGGTGTGGGTGCCCGGGATGCGGGTCCCGTGGGTGTGGGTGCCCGGGATGCGGAGCAGGAGAACGTGCGGGGCCCACGCGGGACGGGCACGGACCGGGGCTCCCCCCAAACACCTCTGCCCGCTGCTTCCCCACCTGCCGGGGAACCCCGGGGGTCGGCGGGGACCGGGAGCATCCCCGCATCCCTCCATCCCCGCATCCCTCCATCCCCGCATCCCTCCCTCGCTCCCACGGCCATGCGCGGCGCCCCGGCCGCCCACGCGGTGCCCGAGCGGGCAGAGCCGGCCGCCCGTGGCTCAGGGCAGCGCAGAGAGCCGGTGTCCCCGCTCCCTGTCCCGGTGTCCCCCCCCCCTCCCCCGGGCTGTCCCCGCACCCCCGGCCCGGCCCCGCCGCCCCCCGCTCACCCGCGCCGCGCCGGCGGGCCCGACACGCAGCGCCCCGCCCGCCCCGCGCTCCGCCCACCCCGCGCGCGGTCTGGTGGTTGGCGTCGGCTCTGGCCGGGCGGCGCCGCGCGGGGGGGCGGGAATCGCAGCACTAAGGGGGCTCGGGTGGGCGCTGAGCAACCTGGTGCCGTACAGGGCTGGGGCTAAATGAGCTTTAAGGACCCTTCCAACCCAAACCATGCTGTGATTCATTCTAAAAGAAAATGTGTCTCTTTTCCCCAGTTGCATTGGCTAT
>JAWWEU010000055.1:6448828-6467480 GCA_035583155.1 Acropternis orthonyx | reverse complement strand
AATGTGTCTCTTTTCCCCAGTTGCATTGGCTATGAATTTTACATATATATATATATATATATATACATACATATATATACACACACACACATATATATATGTATGTATATGTATGTATGTATATACACACACACACACAGGTGTAGGTATACTTGTCTCCAGACCTTGCATTGCTCTGTGTCCTGACATGACTGACTCCAGCACACCCCCTCCTCACCACAGCTCCAATCCTGTGGTTTCCAAACAAAACTATCTCCCTGTGAGCCTCCTGGGGGGCGTTTCAGAGCAGCCTGGCTGTGCTTTTGGACACACCAGGTTTGGGGGAGGCGGGAGGAGTGAGGAGGGGGAGAGAGACGCAAAGGGGGAAAGTGTCTTTGCAAACATGCGTGGCAACAGCAAGGAGCTGTGGGGCACGCAGGCTGTGAAACAGCTGTAAGTGCACCTCAGAATGCATGCCATGACAATATATGGCATCACTACACACCATTCCTTTGTCTTTTTCACTCAAAGGCCTCAGATTATTTCACACAAGTAGAAACACTTTACCAGCACTACTTTACAGGTGGGGAAACAGAATCATGTTGGCAGAACTGAGCTCGGGACTGGGGTACCTTCCTGCTCAAGGTGGTCACCTGGAAATGAAATCATCTATAAGACAAGCCTTGCTTTTTATTTGTGAGATATATATATATCTTTTGAGCAACCTGGTCTAGTGGAAGGCGTGTGTGCCCACGGCAGGGGGGTGGAACAAAATGATCTTTAAGGCCCCTTCCAACCCAAACCATTCTGTGATACAACTCTGAATGATATTTACTGCATAATTTCTGTATTCCACAACCTGCTCTGGAGGTTACTGCAGCAGCCCACGTGCCTGCTCCCCCAGGGGCCCTGGCAGGGATGGCCAAGGTGTCAGTGTGAGCCCCAGGGCTGTGTGCAGGGCTGGCTGCAGCTTTGGGAGCAGGGACACTGCAGCGTGCCCTGCCTCTCACTGCACAGCACTTTGGGATTCCAGCCCTGTTGCTAATGCAGCTCTGGGCTGGGAGAGGCTCCACTTCCCAAACCCAGCAGAGGGAACGCCACAAACGATGGAATTTAACAAATTAAACCTGCGGAGCGGGCAAATAACTCGCCCGAAAGAGCCAGGTGGACAAATAATCCGGCTCTGGAGTTCTCCCTGTGCCGCTCTGTGTGATGTGACTGCACAGCACATTTAGCCAGAGCCTTGGGGACGCGGTGCTGTACCCACAGCTCCCTGTTCAACCCACTGGTGACAAAACTCAGATGTTAATGGGGGTGTGTTTGGGCACAGCAGCCACCGAGCAGAGGCACTGGGAGTCCCCTTCTACAATGTGTGTCCTGTCCTGGAAGAAAAAGGGGCTTTGCCATCTACTTCAGCAGAAATCACTAAAGTGCAAGTCTCCCTGCTGCATATTCCTGGCACAGGGAATGAGATGAACAGCTGAGGCCTCGGTCACTTGAGCCTGTTATTATTACAGATAGATTTTAAAGTTGGGAGCAGCAGCAGTTGTTTAACATCTTCTGTTGAGAGACCATGTTTTCATGACACCAAACTTTAAATATTGAGGCTGAAATTGTGCAGGGGGTTCTCTTTATGCACTCTTTTTTTTTTTTTTTTTTTTTTTTGAAGACTGAAAAAAAAAAATAGTGCAGCTATTTCTGAATTGAAGGTCAGAAGATAAAATAGGTTTTTTTGACCGTGTTAAAAATACCTCAGCTGTTTCATTAAGGAGCTCTAACATCTCATAATTTGGGGCAACTGAGATTTTATTGGGATGATGGTTTGGATCGGAATGTGCATTTGTCAGAGCCTTTCCAGACTTCCTCAGCTGCATGTGTCTCTAAGGGAAAGAGGTCCAGTGTGACAGATGAGACATGTGATGCCAATAAAGCAATTAAAGCTAGTTAGCAGGGGAAGGGGCATTAAGGAGACAGGTGTTCTACAAGCAAATAAAAGCTCTATGGGGGAAAGAGCTGTTCTGGGGGGTGTTTAAAGATGGTGTTTCAGAGGAGGAAGTGTTAAGCTGAAGAGAGCAGCTTATCCACCGAGAGACTCTCCAAGCCCTGGGTAAAGGCTGTGGTCTGGCCTGGGAGTTGAAAGCTGTTCTGTAGCTGGAGGTTATTTATTTAGGAGTGGGGAAAACAATGTAAAAAGTGAGCTTGGTGTAGTGGGACTTTGTTGCCCTTTGGTGTTGCAGTTGCAGACCAGACTGGAGGTGTGGAGAGGTGAAACCGAGGCAGGATGGGGTTTGTACTGCTTTGAAGAGGTAAGGTGTGCTTCAGCAGGGCAAGCCTTTGATGAAGTTACCTTAGAGGAAACTTGCCTGATATCTGCCAAATTTATCAGCAAAGGCATCTACTGCCACTGAACTGTAGATGTAGCTGCAAGTGACTGAGTAGTTTCTGTGGGTGCTTTATCATTCCTTGGCTCTTGGGTGTTGTTTCATGGGCTGAGAGCCCTGTTTGGTGCTGCTGCAGAGCTGCTGGAGCTCAGGCAGTGGCTGTGCTGGGGGGATAAGCTTCCAGGAAAGCTCCCAAGTTCTAGGTTATCAAGTTCACATGGTTTTGAATAAGGCTGTTGACTTCTGCTGTGAAGCAATAAAGAACAGCTGTACAGCAGCTGGGGTTCTTTGAAAATAAAATTGCTGCCTTGTGGCTTCTCAAAAACCAGACTAAAAATCATAATAGCAGTTCTTAAACTGGTGTGGGAGAGAACAAGGAAGAGGGGTCTGGTTATGGCTATTGGGGCAAGTGAATGACTTACCTGCTTAATGAGTTCTGGAGCTGCAGTTGTGCTTGAGATTGGCTTGTGGTTGAGGGTGCTCACCCACAGCCTTGGACGGGCCTGACACGGAGAAATCTCCCATCCAGTTTAAGAACTTAGGAGTCAAATATTTATGCCTGTTTGGTATTAAACAATTCCACTTCTGTGCATGCAGGCAAACTGTTTAAAGATTGGAAAGCTGATCCAAACAGAGTCCTGTGGTAGCAATGTTCCCAAGACCCCACTGCTGCTGTGTTCTGCCTGGACAGCCTGGCTCTCAGAGGGCTCAGCATCAAAGTACAGCTGAGACACTCCAAGGTGAGGGAATATTAGAGTTATACTGCCTCTGAAGATAGATAAGTAATAGTGCCTTTTGTTTCTATTGTTTGTTGACTTTCCTTCCTGAACTGTAGCTTTTAAGCTACAGAAATCACACCCAGGGAATGCCTCTCAGGTGTGCAACGGGAGTGGGGAGGAGGAAATTGTCTTAGCGCAGCTGCCTTGCTGTGAAGTTTGAGTGCACGGCATTCCCGGCTAATCCCTTTCCTCCCGCTGCTCTGCCCAGCCAGGCCCGGCACTGAGACATCGCTTAGTGCCCCCTGTGAAACCCCCTCAGAGACAGTGAGCCCTGCCCTGCCGCAGGGGGGGTGCAGCTCTGCCACCCCGCAGGGACGGGGGGAAAGGAGCTGCGGCTGTGGGAGGAGGAGCAGAGTTAATCTGCACCACTCTGCTTGAATGGCACAGAGCCGATTAATCGAGTAAGCTGTGCCTCCTGTCTGCCTTGTGTTCTAAGGGAGTGATGCTCTCACCGGCTTGATCAGCAGATTAAAGTGCTGGCACTTCCCCAGGTATTCCCGCACTGGGACAAGCTGCCTTCTGACTCCTTTTTGGTTTTTGGACTAAATGAGAATGAAGATAGAGGTTATAGGCTAAACATACTGCTTCTTCACCATAAAACAGGGAAGTGTTATCTTCCTCTTGACATGGGGACAGAGGAAGCCAGGCAGCTTTGCTTAGTTTTTGGTAGCCAGGGACATCGCTGTGGCTCCTGAGGACCCCTTGGAGCATTAACTGAAAGAGTAGGTTGTACCTGTCCTAGCTGAGAACAAACCCTCACAAAGCAAGGACTGATTCCCATTGTTGTGGACAGAATGCGTAGAAATGCACTAAAAATCTGTCTGTTCGAGATAAGCAAAGGTACTTCACAGATGAAGTTATTGCCTCCTCTCTGCCTGCAGCGTTAAGAATAAACATCTTTCCTTGTTAGTTCTTTCCCATGAACTCCTGGCAATGTGGCCCAGACTGATTCAGCAGCTTTGAGTCTGTATCACAGTCTGTTAATTTACTTCAGGAAGAAGCACGAGGTGGGTAACTCATGTTGCTGCCTGGCTGGCTCTGACACCTTTGGTCAGAAATCACTCCTTTTGGGTTGTGATGTAAAAGGTGGATAGAAGACAGGCATGTAGGGAGTGCTGTCATCATTCAGTTCCCCAAAATGTACTTGATTGGAGTTTAAGTTACTGTTTCTTAGATAAATACTGATTGATGAAGGTTGACACACTGAACTTCTGAACTTAGTAATGGGTACTGTTGTGCTGGTAATTTCCTGAGTAACTAGTATTAGATATATTGCCCTAGATTAAAAAACAAGCAAAAAACCACCTAAACAAAACCAAACAACAATAAAATATAGGTATATGTAAATAGCATAATTGGGAGAAGAAATATGGAGAATTCTAATCTAGAAATATCTTAGGACTTGCTTTGACTTTCCCCCCTTTGTTCCAAGGTTTTTGTTGTTCTGAGTGGACAGTGCAACCCTGAGTGCCCGTGTCCACCTTTGTGCTGAATTCTCATTGAGTGATGCAGCTTTAACAATTGCAGTTGGGTGCTTTCTTCTACCCAAGAAGTTCTGGAAACTGTAATAAAAGTAAAACCACTATCTACCAACCCCCTTTCTGTTCTAATATAATCAGTGGGTCTGGGCAGTGTCTGATGGTGCAATACTGCAGGAGAGCTGGGTGGAACTGTGTGTCAGGCAGCTGATCAGCCCAGGGCTGCTGCACTCCAGGACATCAGTGCAGCTGAGGGAAGTCAAAGGCTTTCTCTGAGCATCCCACAGCTGAAAGGGAAGGCAAAGGTGAAAAGATGCCCCTCTGCTCTTATCTCTGAGTTACAATAAGATGAGCCCGATTGATAAAGCTTAAAACCAAAATCCCACACAATAACATCTTTGTTCTCCTGTAACAAAGTGAAATGCACCAAAATGCATAACCATGTTACTATAAATGGCCTGTGGTGCAGCAGGGAATTGGTGCAGAGTTTGGGATGGTACGTGTTGTGCGGTGCCTTCCCTGGCATCCTGCACACAGGCTGTGCTCTGGAGCCTCCCAGCACTCAAGAGGTGCTTTCCCTCCTCTTGTCTAATACAGATTAACTATGTGTTCCTGGTTTATAGAGTGAGTGGCCTCGAAATATTGTGAAACACTTCAATAAATCAATGTTTCCTAAGCCTTGGCAAAGGTATGTAAAATTTCAGTGAAATATTTTGGCGTTCAGGGGAGTCTCTTGCTGCTGGTCTCAGCCCATGTCAGGTGTCACTGAAAGCTTGCAGGGGAGGTGGGCTGGGAATATCCTGCCATGCAGGAGCTGCAGCAGCACAGTGCTGGGAGTAAGGCAAAAGGAACTATTAATACAATGCTGAGAATCCAGTTCTGTCTCTCTGTGCTCTTCTGTGGTGGTGTAAAACCAGAATTATCAAGCATGTTACCTTATGCAACAGGTATAGAGAAGTAAAACCCGAGCCAGACCCCTGCAGGGTGGGTGGTGATGACGAGTGCTGGATGCAGATCCTCATCTCCACCTCAGCAGGCAAAGAACAGGTATTAAAATTATCCTGTGCTTTTGGTTATGCAGCAGAGGGCGGGTGCAAGTGGTCCAGATGAAAATCTAATCTCCAAATGGAAAAGCAGTGAAGGTGAAAAGGAAGAAAAAGCCCTTCCCAGGGCTCTGTCAGATGCAGATAATCAGCATATCTGAAAGCTTTTTAAGGGTGGTACCAAAAGGCAACGATAAATTTAGATTGACCCTCATGTACACTTGGCGTTTTGCTGTGGTGCATTGAAGTGTGTGGATGAAAAATTAACATGTTTCCAAGCTATCCCTTTGCAACTGTTGGTCCCAGAGCCAGCTTGTTGCAGAGCTCTGGTGCATGTGTTTTAAATGCTGTGTGCCCCTGGACATGTCCTTCAATAACCTTGCACCTAAAGTGGTTCCCCCTTCCTCAGTTTCACTGAAGGGTGGAACAACAGAACCAGAAATCACTAGGAATTGATGATTCTGGGCTGTAGAGTCAAATCTCTTCCCTGGACACTTGTTCCATGGTGCTGATTCCCACTTCCTGAAAGGGAAGGAAAACAGATTAGTGTCTCTTTTCTCTGTGCTCTGCCTTGAAAATGGGCTGAATCCACCACAAAATCCAGCGGTCTGTGCAGCAACATTTGCTGTAGCCTTCCAATGGCTGACCCCATGGAATAGCTGGGGATAAACTGTGCATTCTGTCAAACCCAGAGGAGGCAGGAATCAAACCCAGGGCAAAAAGCTTTTCGAGGCCTGAGCTGGTTTAAAACAACGCAGCTTTGTTGAGGCCAGTGACAGGTCTCTGGATCAGGCTTTACACTGTTCTGTGTGTCAGGAAAAAAATGGACCTGTCAAATCATTGGGGGATGTGTGGTCTTTTTGTTGGGGATGTTTGTATTATTTTTTCGAATTTATTATTTATGCTTGCAGCTTCCATCTGAATTCTTGATGTGCTTAAGAGTGCTGTTAACAATACCATGGAGAATGAGATTTTCCCCTGTTCTTTTTGCCATCCCCTGTCCTCACTATCAAAGTTAAAAGTGCATTCCCTGCATCTCTCTGGTTTCTGTTTGCTGGAGAAGCCAGTGCTGACTCCTGAATAAGTTCCAGCCTGCTCCCCAAATTTAGACCAGCTCAGGTGGGAGCAGAGTACATTTGAGAGGCTTCTGCAGATGTCTGATTTGCTTTTCATTCTTGCTCTTGCAAGAGCAGCATCACCAGGTGAGCAAACCCAGCAGACAATCAGCTCAGTCTCCACCTTGTCGGGAAATCCGGCTGTTCAGGGAGTGAGTTGTTGGCTTTTCCAGACCCAATCCTATAGGATCGGGGCTCTTGCAGTGTCATGGATTTAAGACTTCTTAACTCCCCCTCCCCCGTTTTTTTTCCCTTGCCTGTCTGAGCAGCTCTGGGCTCTCCCGGCATCACTTCAGTGCGAGGACCCGTCTGACACTACTTCTGCCAGGTCCTGCCTCCCTCGCAGAGGAGCCGTCTGCAACTTTTGCTGCTCTAGACAACACTCCATCCCTGAGACAGCAGAGCTCCCCGGAGCCGACTTGGGGTAAGCACAGAGCACTTGGGAGGGAGGGTCTCCTACCCTGGTTTATTGGAACTCGTTCCTTTGCATGCTCTTTTAGGAGGGGAGGCATTTTAAAGAGGCTGCAGTCCTTCCTCCTGCAGGGTTGTATTTTATGATTGATAAAAGATTAAAAAGTGCAACTTCTGCTTTGTGTGCTTGCTAATTAAACTTCACGCACTTCATTGCCTTTCTGCCTTTTAAATTCTCCCCGGGACCAACGTGAGGGAGGCTGACTCAGTGAAGTCTTTTCCATTCTGCTTATTCTAAAACAAACCAGCAAATAAAATAAAAAAAAAAGGCCCAAACAACAAAAAAACCCCAACCCAGAACCAAACCCAGTGAAACGCCATGGTTTGCGTCCCCGCTGGTGCTTTCCCGGCTGCTGGTGCAGTTGTGCTGCAGTCCGAGCCCAGTGCTGGGCTGCGGAGCTTTGCGGGAGCGCAGCAGGACCTGGCTGGGGCTGCTGATGCTGCAGCGCCCCGGGCACGCCGACTGCATCCCCCCTCCTGGCCCCGGCCCCGCGCACCTTGTGGCCCCTCTGCCGCTCCCGGTCACCCCCCCAGCCCCGGCAACCCGGGGCTGTGTGGCAGGAGACGGGAGGGCGAGGGAGAAATCGGGCGCTGCGGCTTTAAGAGTGCAGCAGTGCCAGAGCTTTTCTCCTTCAAGTGATCTGCAAAGCAGCAGCCTCAGCCAGGGATTCCCCTTTTTCCTGCTCGTCCGGAGCTGCCAGATGGAATCAGGGCTTTTGCAGCCCCAGCTGACTTGCTTTTACCTCTGATTTCTAAGCCATCAGTTTAAAAAAACCCCTGTGCTTTCCTGAAATGTCCAGACTCACACCTGAGTTCAGCACCTTCTCCCCACAGACCATGCCCTTGTACCTGCTGAACTGAGCTGAGAAAGTGTGCTTGATGAATCTGAGAAAAGTGTTCTCGTGACCTCCAAGCTTTAATATCTTTCTACATTCTTCAAAAGTTGAATTTGCATGGGAATGTGTCAGCACAGGCTCTTACCTGCAGAAGTTTAACTTGCATTTTCAGGAGACATGTGCATTCTGATTTGTTAGTGGCCCAAGGACTGATTTTTTTGGAACTATAAAGCAAAAAAATTTCCCTTTGACATAAATACCTGCTAGCAGCTTGCATTTTCCCACCATAAAAATATCTGTATTAATTGAAATGTAGCTCCTTTGCAATTCCAGAGCCTTGGGAGCTGTGTGAATGAATGGGGCAAGGGGGAAAATGGAGTTTGAGCAACGATCAATTCTGTTGAAATAGCAGTGAGGTCAGCTGTGCTGAAATCCCTGAGACACGGGGTTCTTCTTCTGTGGCTGGGGCAGGGGCGGCTGCTCAGCACTCAGGGGCTACAGCTCATCCCGAGGCCGGTCCTGCTGCTGCCCTGGAGTCGATGCTGAGTGGCATCAGCAGCATCTGAAAGGACTAAATGTTTGACTTCCCTTTTTTAGTGGTGTCTCTTGACAGCAGGAAGGGGGTTCTTGTCCCCACTGAGGCCGAGGCGATCGCTTGTGTCTGTGGCTTTATTTGAGAGCAGTAGTGCGTGTTTGGGTTGACTGGAGCTGTAATTGTGGTGGGGTTTTTTTTTATCGTGTGTTTGCACAAGGGCTAAGGAAAGTCAGTGAGATCTGTAGGAAAGGTGTGTGTTATGCTCATCACAGAGGAGCTGGGACTGAAGAATGATCTCTCAAGGTCACACACAGTGTCAGCAAGCCCTGGGCACCCTCAGCTCCCAGTCTGCCTTCAAATTCAATGAAACTCTCATATCTCCCATCAGAGATGTCTCCGGCCCCAAGTGAGAAGGCACAGGGGGATTCATAGATGTAAGGCCACAACCTTGAGTTTTGTATGATTTAATGCAGCCTTTATGTAGCCCACTGATACTGTGTTGCTTCTGTTCCTTACATCATCATACTAATGAGCAAAGAGACTCTAATTAATTTGTAAAGTACTTATGCATGTTTGTGGCATTTATGGAGAGCAACTCTAATTGGTAGAATAGGAACAAAATAAAAGTAACTGAGTTAACAGCAGGCTTGATGTAAATCACCAAGGGATAATGAACGTGACAGGGTGTTCCAACATATGGGCATTGCGGAAGAGTAATCAGTATAAGAGAATATTGGTCTCTGTCTCAAGAGAAAACCAAAACTGCTGTAAAATTGAACAGAACAGACTCACCAAAGGTGGTACAGTGGTGGAAGCATGGGAACTGCAGGGAAGCATTCCCTGGATTCTGCTCTCCAGAAGTGGGCACGAGAGCCTCTTGAAAGGGTTTTCCTCATGTCTCTGCAAACCTGGCATGGTGGCTGTCAAACAGACAGAGAAAATAAGAGTGATTATAGAGGACAAAACTGAGCCAAATCTGAGACTTGGGTGTTTCAGATAGTCCCTGTGTTGAAGTGTCATCACACTGGGAGTCTGTCAGGTGACAGATCCATGTTACTCTGAGGAAATGAATGGCAAAACCCTTCAGTGCTGAGTGATGGCAGGAAAAATCCCAAAAGACAAAATAACACCAGGGTGCAAGGGCTGGGGAGGGAGAGGCACTTGATGCTGTTTATCCTCTCCCATCCTCTGCTGGCCCCAGCAGTTCTTGCTTTGCACACCTGGGAAAGCATCCTCAGTATACACATTAAATCTTAACAAGAATTCACAGCAGCTCCAGTGCCACCTTAAACTTCTGTGCTGTGCCTACAGCAACCCAACATGATAAATATCCAGGCAGTGTGAGTATAACATAAACCAGGGACTGCAAAGGCTGAGTGCACAGATTCAGTGCCTCTGACACCTCAACTTCGCTGTGCCTGATGAAAGGCCATATTTCAGCTGATTCCTTCCCTTAATGCCAGTCCCTGATCTGGAAAGCAGTGATCTTTTCCTGGCTGCCATGCTGATTTTTAGAGTGAGTTTTAGCATTTTGGGCTGCCTGGGGTATTTTCTTGTGCTAGAGTCTTTTATTTTAATAAGAGTAAGGTGTCTTGAGAAAGTACTGGCTTTATAAAACGTAGGGAGGTTTATTCCTAGTGCCTGTTTTTGGGGCTCAGGAGCTTGCCCAGGGAGATGTCACATGAAATGCTCTGTGGTTACAGCCAGCACTGCTGGCAGAGCCTCAGGTGACTCTGCTGCACTGTGTGCTTCAGGAGTGGGAGGTATATAGTGGTTTGCTTGTTGCTACTCGACTTTTCAGTGTCTGTTTCCAGTGGCTGGTATAGAAGTGCTTAAGGAAGAGCGGGTTGAGTGGCAGCATGTGCATTTGGGGAAGGTCATGGGTCCTGTGCCTGGTGCCACTGCAAAAGGCAGATATCCATGGAATATCTGGGAGTGTTGGCTTTAACTCTTGCCTTTGGTGCTGCTGAGAGAGATGCAGTGTGGTGCAGCAGCAGCCTGCTTGGCTGGAGGGATGTAGCTCATTTTCAAGCCAATGTGTGCTGCTTCTTCCCCATTTAATTTACGACAGACTCTGTGGGTATTGACAAGCACTGCAGCAAACCCACATGCCCTAAGTTTCTTTCTTCCAAGAGCTCTGGTGTTATGAGTGAAGAAATACAGAAGTGATGTGAGGGAGGATCTGTTATACAAAGTGGATTTTAAAAATTGCTGCTGGACCCCTGTGGAGGGTCTTTGGTAACGCCTGTTCCTGTGAGGAATTGAGAAGATGCCATTTTCCTTCCTGAATAATGTAAGGCAGTTTTGCCCACTTTTCTGCAGACCTGAAACATTTAGACTGGGGCAAGGAGAGAGGCTGCTTCTTGCGAAACCTCTGCAGATTCTTCCAGTTGGCTGTTTCACTGCAGAATCAGAGTGATCAGGGGTGGAGGGTGGGGGGATTTGTGGGCTCAGTTGTGTGATGTGATGCACCAATGTATTAAAAAGCCTCACCAACTGCTGTAAATTGCTTTCTGCCCATCCCTGTCTGACATGTGAACACAAGAATTCCCATGTGCTGGGAATCTTAATGTTTTGGGGTTTTTTGACTCCTACCCCTATGCCTGGGCATAAATGTCCCTAAGATGTAATTTTTCCAGCTCAGCCTTCAGAATCTCTAATTATGCTGGGAGAGCTGAGCTGCAGCAGGGCTGCCACCCTGCTGCCCTTGTTCCTTTCCCCTGCTTTTCACACAACTCATCTTCTGAGAGGGGAGTCCCTACTGCTGAGTGGAGAGCTACAGCATGGCAAAACTAAATGAGTTCTGATTTGTGGCGATATTCTGCAGCAAATAACTTTGTGCATTTGTAAACAGAGGGCAAACTTACCTCATTTTGAGAGCCTACTTGTGATGAACAGGAAGTACTCTGCTCTTGTTTTAGACAACAAAATTCAGTGAGGGATGTGCTTGTGGAACATGCCTTTCACTTGGTTTAGCAGCAGAAGTTGTGTTGGATCCTGTGGAAACAAAATAAGGACCCTGCCCCAGAAAGCTCACAGACGAGACTATTACTGGCTGTTGACCTTGAGCTGTTGGTGAAATTTTTATGTTTAAAATACTGGTGTTATTGTAACTGAGAATCAGTCACAAACCCTCTGCCAATCCTGTCATTCAAAAGAGGTTGGGTGATTAGGTACCATTTGATTAAAGAGAGGGAAATGATGTGGAGAGGCATTTTCCACTGTGAAGGTCACTGTGAGGCTGGGCATAGCAGGGGAGAAAGAGGTCATACCTCGTGTGCTGTGTCTGGGCCCCTGTGTTGCTCCCAGGCTGTGAAAGGCTTCCCCACATCCCTTCTCCCAGGGGACACCTGAGTGTGCCTTTACATACAGTAAAGAACTTATGTTTTTTGACAGAAGTCATTGAGCTAATGCAGGGGCACTGTCAGTGGCAGAACATGTGACTTCACCCGTGTCCCTTGTTTGCAGAAGTGCTTGGCAGTGCTGCTGTGCTTCAGAGAGCAGCCTTTGACCCGCTCTAGGCAAAGAGGGAGCAAAGGTTCTTGAAGTTGAGGGCACAAGAAACTGTCACTGAAGGCTGTGCTGGAACTAACCTGGGCTGTGGGAAAATGTGTGAGTTGGAACACCAGGCTACATCCTGAGGGGAGAGACCTTGGGCTGAATACCAGGAAATATTCCAAGCTCTGAGTCTGCCCTGCCTGGAGAGCTGGTAACTCCCCGTGCCTCAGAGGCCACAGTGCTCTGCAGAGGGGCTCCGAGTGTGGTGGTGGCACACAGAGGGTGAACCAGAGCAGGATCCTTGTGTGCTCCCAGAGGAGTTTGAAGGAGGGGTGGTGCAAAGCAGACCTGCTCCTCCTTGAAGGCTCAGGGCTGTGGGCAGGCTGGGCAGTCCCTCCGTGTCCCAGTACTGAGCATCAGCTCGTGTGCCCAGGCTGGAGGGGGAGAGCAGGGAACACTTTGTGGTTTGCTGGCAAGTCACCCGCTCTTTGATGCACTGCAGCAAAAGCCCTGTCTGAGAACTCCTCAGCAAAGAAGGACATTGCAGGGAGAGCGGAGGGGGGGCCGATGGCTGCACAGGACTCAAAGATGCTGCTGCAAGCGCTGTGGCAGCCAAGCCTGGGCTCCGCCGCTGCCCCCGCAGTCCCTTCGCGTGGGCTGGCCAAGTCCGCTGCCCCGTGTCCGGGAGTGGGGTGCAGTGTCCTTCTCCTGGGTGTCCTTCAGGGGCAGCCAGGGTGCAGCCGTGTCCCCAGGGCTGGCGGTGGCAATTCAGGTGCGGGTCAGGAGGGGGAAGCGGCAAAGCTCCAGGAGGTGATCCGAACTTGGGTGATGAGCCACCACTGCAGCACCCGCTCTGCAGTGGCCCCAGCCAGGAGGCTGGAGCGTTCTGGGGACTAAAATGACAGATGTAGCGCATTATGTAGCAGCAGTGCTGATGGGAAGGAAGTTGGAGACCAAAGGGATGGCTCGCCGCTGATGCAGTGCAGGTGATCCCTGGCTCGGAGGGGCAGCCTGCGCAAGGTACCTGCCTGTGCCGCGGGGCACACGGGCAGAGACAGGGCAGGTCATGCATCCCCCAGACTGGGGATTAGAGCTCTTCACTTGGGAATAGCCCTTTTGGGCCCCCCACAGATTGCTGTTGCTGCGGAGGAAGGCTGCAACCTGCAGGCTGCCCTGCCAAGGGGTGTGTTCTGCCCACACGTCTTGCACCCACAGTGGCAACAAGGAGTGGAAGAAGATGCCACTGACCTGTGGGCTGGGTGCAGGGCTGCTGGCCACAGCCTGCCAAGGGCTCCGAGGAGTGCTCAGAAAGGTGGCCATCCTGCTATGCTGCTTCAAAGCTGGACCCCTTGGCAGCACAACCGGCCAGCCAGGGCAGGGTTTGGCTGCCTGGCTCTGGAAGGAGGTGCAAGCGAGTGTGGTAAGGCTTTTTAAGTTGGTGTCTCAAAATTAACCTGTTATCTTAACTCTTTATACTAGAATCAAAATATTAAGTTAGAGAAGAGGGGGCACTTACTTATATTACCTGACATGCAATTTCTTCTGGTGTCAGTGAACTGATAGTTTGGCATGGCAGAAGTAAAGTTTGCAGGAGACCTTGGATGCAGGACAAACTTGCAGTGGTCAATTGTTTCTATTGCGGCAGTCCCTCTATAACACACAAGTTGAATACATGTAATGAATGTGTTTCTGTTGGCAGGTATCATCCATAGCGTTAATGTTTAACTGATGTTTATTTTCAGACTGTTTTAAGAAACTGACTCAGATTGACAGCTGATGAGCGTTTCTGGTAACAAAGCTCTTCACTTGGAGCACATTAGTGGTGATGTTGGTGTGTTTAGTTGTATAAACAACTTGTGTGACAAAATATCTAAACCAGCCACTTGAACTGACTATGGGACTGGCACTTGTGTGCTGTTGCAGGTTAATTTAAAGGTGGCCTTTCTTGCCATGTTCTCCTCCTGTCTTGAAGAGCTGCAGCAGCATCCAGGGGGGATGTGGAAATCTCTGCATGAGTGTTTTCCAAATCTCTGAGTTCCTGCAGTTCTGTTCCTGATGCCTGCTCTGTGCAGTGCCATCTCCATGGGCTCAAAGCTGCTTTTCACTAGGCAGGAATGGGCAGGGAGTTTGGGGGAGGATGGATTAGGAAAAGTCTTTCTTTCCATGGCTGTCATTTCAGGAGGAATCAAGGTGTTGCAGTGGAGGAAGTGTGGCCAGGCAAACAGAGCTGTCAGTTTTCTGCTGGCCTTGCACTGTCTCTGGGTGCAAAGGCAGATGCTGCTGCACCTCTGTGTGTGAGGAACTCAACTTGACCCTGTTCTTGCTGAAAACTCTGTCTGTTCCGCAGATGGGAAGCACGCAACAAAATAAAAATACCTGCAGTCTGCTGGGGATGGGGGAGGAAAAAGCTGCCAGTAAAAAGCCCAGTTTTCCTAAACTGCCTGACAAAGAACTAGTCTTCCACCTGTGAACCAGCAGGGGAAAATGTGATGGGCTTCTCGCAGGCAGCTCTGAAGGAGACTCTCCCCTCTGCCCCCTCCTCAGGGCTGCAGCCCTGTCACCCTGAGCCTGCAGAGGTCCCTGGTGGGCGATGGCCCCAGTGGGTTAGAGCAGGACAGGCCACCTCGTTCCCAGGACAAGGTGTCCCCTCTGCCCAGCTCCCAGCAGAGGGAGGCAGCAGCACACCAACCTCAGCTGCTCCGTGCTATTCCAGCCTTGGTGTCACTGAAATCAGGCAAACAAAACCCCACAACACCTCACCAAATAAAGATAAATTTCTCTTGCTGCTCAATGACAAAACCTTTGAGTAGCAGGGAATTGCTGCCTGTAATTGCACCAGCTAATCCTACTAGCGAGCTCTGTCCTTCACCTTAGGTGCTATTCTTAGTTCAGTCCCTGCTGGATTTCCGAGAGAGCCAATGCTGAGGCTTGGTATCTGCCTTTGGATAGATCAGTTGAATGAGCGAATTGGGAAGTATCTTCTCTCTTAAACTATGCAAGAGATTAATGGAGACCCTGCTTTTCTAAAGGAGATAAGTCTAGTGCTGATGAAAATGCTAAGAAAGTGATGGAAATGCGGATGGATGCACTTGGTGAACTGTAACTGGCCCTAACTCAGCTCGAGGGAGCAGACTGGATGACTTCAGTTTCTTGTGACTCTGCTCTGATGACCTTAGTCCAAAAATCTCTTTTGTCCCTTTGCCTTTTTTGATCTGAAGCTGAGTCTCCAGCTTGCTGCCCTCCATTTGTTCCATCAACTAACAGGCAGAATTATTGTCCCATCCAGGCCCTGGGGAGGATCACACAGTCCAGGAGGAGTTTATCAGCTCTTTGAAGGGGGGTCTGTTTCTTAGAGGAGCCATGTCCTCAGTGGCATTCCCCCTTCTGAGACTACAGGACAGGTTCTTACACTGACATATTCTACTCTTTGTCTGCCAAGTGCCTCACACTTGGGCTGTTGCAGCCCAGTGAACTTTGGTGTGTCTCAGTCTGTCCCGAAGGCTGTTCTAACAGGGCAGGTGCAAATCATGTCAGTGTGCTGAGGTGTCCCTGCACCTATTGCTGGGTGCTGCCTCCTGTGCAGCCTGGGGATCTGGGGGGTGTGTCCTTGCATCCACTTTTATCTGACCACAGGGGAGGGAGAATCTTCCTAAGAAACAAAAATCCTCCTCTTGAAAGTGGTACGTGTCTGAGCAAGGCCAGACTGTCAGAGAGAGTAAGGTGCTGGAGTTGGAGCAGTCAGATGTTTGTCGTCACTGGGAACACACTCAGCTGTCTGGGATGTCATCCTTGCTCTGTGCTTGAATTAGTTTGGTTCCTCATGCTGAATGCTCTGCTTCTGTTTCCTGTTTCTGCAAAAAGGGGAAACCTTCATAGGCTGTTCTACCCACAGAGGATTTTGGGGAAGCATTTGCTAGTGATCTTGGAGCTGGCTGATGCTGGTCACTCTGCTCTGTGCATACCCTTTGTGTAAGAGACCTTGTGCCCATCTCATTAGCTGTAATTAACCTCTACAGATTGTGCTGGTACAGGCATATCTGCCTCAGCAGTCATGCCAGGGCACAGCCCAGGGAGAAGGTACCTGCAGAGGAGCTGAGGAGAGCTGGACCTGTTTGGGTTTTCAAGTCAGTGAGTTCATGACAGCTCATGTTCCTCTGGCAGCCTGAGAACTTCTCCTGTGCTGATGTTCAAATTCCAGCTGGTTAGTGTGTCTCAGTCACCAGCCTCTGTCCATCTTGTGGCTGCAACAAAAGCTTCAGCAGAATGAGCAGAGCTGCAGGAGTGAAGCAACAAGAGGGTTAGGCACAAGTGGTGTTGTTTCAAGATGAGTCAGTAGGTGAAATGTGCCTTTGTGCTCTCACACTGGCACGTGTGAGGCTGCTGCTGAGGCAGATATTCCTGGCTGTGAGCTGGTATTGGTGGTGTTACCTCCTGTTAGCACCGGCTGTGAGCTGGCACACAGGGCCAGTGGGTCCAGCCCTGCTGGAGGCTGGAGCTGAGGGTGCTTGTTCAGACATATGGCCCTGCAGTTGGACGCCTTCTGAAGGCAAACTGCTGCTGACCTTTCCCAGCTTAGGTGCCACCCGAGGTGTTTCTGCAGTGGAAGATGCAAAACAGGTTATTGAGGTTTGTCAGGTTTGTGTGAAGACCTTGGGCTGTGCTTCAGCCAGGCTTTACTTGGCCTCTGAGAAACACTTCATGCAAAGTGAGAGGGCCTGGTGAGTAGGCACAAACCTTTAGGTAGTAAATACAACCACGAGCATGGGAACTGGTGTTGTACCTACAGTATTCCTGTCCATTCTTAACAGCCCACTTAGCTGTAATTAAGGTACCTGAATCCCTGCTTATTACAGGTTCACAGCTATCTGCCCTTGCAAAGGAGATCTGGAAACATGTACTTTGGGAAAAGCCTGATTTATTTTTTTTTTTCCCTCATGTTAATCAAGCATTTTGTCATCTCTGTGTTAAAGTGATGGTTTTTGAGGGGTGAGAAGTCATATATTGGTGACTCGTGACTGACAGTTTGCAGGAGTGTACATGGATCTGCCTCCACAGTGGTTCCACGGAGGGGAGAGAGTGGGAATGGATGGGGAGGAGTTGGGAACTTTAAGGAGGCACTGAGACTGCTGTTTTCCTCCATATTATTTGGAAACAGTCTTCTCCCCGTGGTCAGTACAGGGGTAACTTGGTGTTAAACTCTGAGTTTCTGTGCTGGAAGGGCCAATGAGGGGATTTTCTGGGCTACAGACAGCTCTCTGCTGTCTCACATGGAAAAGAAAGGCTATCCAGAAGCTGGCTTTTCTGGGTTTTTACAATTTGATTTGGAAGCTGTCAGTTTAGAAGTCTGAGGAAGCTGGAAACCTCGGTTTGAATTAGGAGAGGCCTGCTGAACTGTTTGAACAAGGGCAGAATTGGCCCCTTTTGCTGCTAAGACTGTTCAACACCTCACACTCCTTTCAGGGGGACTCTGCTCTGCATCCTTTCCCTCTGGGGGAGGAGAGTGAAGGGCTTGTCCCCTTGTAGTACAAGCTGAGGGAAGTCTGTGCACAAGGCTAGTTTATTTTTAAAGTATGTTTCTAGACATGTATTTTTTTTAAAAGAATGCTTTGGAGCTGTTGGATATTCCACTCACCCCTGTCACACCATGAATCCTGAGCCCCTTTTCTTCCCCCAGCTGCATCTTCAGGTGACGGCAGGGAGGCAGAGGCACCTGGAGGAGGGTTGGTGATCCTGGAGTCACCCAGTAAGTCTTGTGCTGTGCAGAAATCTGAATGTGGCCCTGCAGCTTTATTAAGGAAAGCAAATGTGACCACTCAGACACAAAGGAGAGGGGAAATATCTGCACTGTGTGTTGGGAGGAGGCTGCAGCAGCTCTGTCTCTGAAGGGCTCGCTATTAATTAGCTGTGTGCACAGTAAGTGCTTCTCTGGAGAGTGAGGAGCGAGGTGAAGGCACCTCATTCAACCTGCAGTTTGTACCAGTTAGTGCTGGGGGGAGAGCAGGGAGTGGATTTGGGAGATGGGGGCCCTTAAGCTACAAGAAGGAATCCCCTTGAGGATTTCTTGGGATGAGCTTGGTGTGTGCACCTCACCCCTGGTCCTGCCCCTGGGGCTCTGCTGGCCTCACTGCACTCTGGGTCCAGCTCCCAGAGCTCGCTTCTTCCACTCCCTGAAGCCTCTGGTGGGATTGCAAAGTTGTGGGTTACGTTCCTTTGCCAGGAAGAATCCTGGAGAAATCTTGCATTCCTCTTGATTTGGGCTTTTTCAGTGAAACAGAATCAATTCAGCCCTGGCATGAGTGTGCAGAAGTTGCAGCGCCCCTGTATTCCAGCCTCCCTGGAGTCAGTGCTGTGTCAGTGGCTGGGCTGTGCTGGGCTCTCCCTGGGCAGGAATGGGGTGCTGTGTCAGTGGCTGGGCTGTGCTGGGCTCTCCCTGGGCAGGAATGGGGTGCTGTGTCACTGACTGGGCTGTGCTGGGCTCTCCCTGGGCAGGAATGGGGTGCTGTGTCAGTGGCTGGGCTGTGCTGGGCTCTCCCTGGG